>ML358751.1:0-20901 GCA_005239505.1 Nicotiana paniculata | reverse complement strand
TATATCATGAATTGTACGCGACCAGATATAGCATGTGCTATTAGCAAACTGAGTCGATTTACAAGTAATCTCAATCACATACATTGGATGGCAATGAAACGAGTTTTGGGGTATCTGAAACATACCCAACACTATGCTTTGCATTATAACAAATATACCTCCGTGATCGAGGGATATAGTGATGCAAATTGGATCACCAGATCATCTGAAGTTAAATCCACAAGTGGATATGTTTTCACAATTGAGGGTGGAGCAGTGTCTTGGAACTCATCCAAACAAACGTGCATCGCCCGTTCTACAATGGAATCTGAATTCATAGCTTTAGATAAGGCCGGTGAAGAAGTTGAATGGCTCTGGAATTTCTTAGAAGATATTCCATTTTGGCCCAAACCTTTGGCACCTATTTGTATAAATTGTGATAGTCAAGCGGCAATAGGCAGGGCAGGGAGCGTTATGTATAACGGAAAATCTCGTCATATACGACGGAGACATAATACCGTTAGACAACTACTCTCTAGTGGTGTTATCACAATTGACTACGTAAAGTCAAGAGATAATGTGTCGGATACACTTACAAAAATCCTATCTAGAGAGGCAGTTGAAAGATCATCAAACGGAATGGGGTTAAGGCCCAGGACAAGTCATCATGGCGGTAACTCTACCTAGCAGACTGGAGATCCCAAGAGCTAGTTTCAAAGAGATCAAACAAAGTTATGAATGATGGTTCAACATTGTCAAATAACTCAACCCATTCTCGTGATGAAGACAATGTTCAGAAATAAAGGTAAAGCATTAAGGCTTTTTGATGAGTCAATAAAGCTTAAAGCTTTTTAATGATTTGCTAAGTCTGGCAGGATATGACCAGATATTGTATCTTTAGGATTACACGTTTAGGAATCACCTATGTGAGTGTGAAGTGTAAGCCACTTAAAGGGGAATGAAAGTAAAGGCCCATTCTCTAAGCACTCATGAAACCAGGCGGTGTTCATGGCTGAAACGAACACAACCGTGAGAACCATAGATGGTTAAGGATTGGTTGTGTGACTTATGTTGTCTAGGTATACAACAAATCTCTACGGTTCAAAGATATCAAATCTATCGATTGACCGAGTATATCTGATATAAGTTCACTACGAAAAGTTCAAAGGGAAACCTACTTATCCAGATGCAATTAATTCTTGCATGTAAAACATACACACGTCCGTGCATTCCTTTATTTTATAGCCATTCCTCATTCATGTGGGGGATTGTTGGTATTTAAGATTAGTGTAGCTTAATTTTAAGCTTAGTCTAGCTTAATTTTAAGCTTGGTGTAGCTTAAAGAGAGTGAATGGAAAATGGTGGGAAAAGAAATGGAGGGAAGTGAAATTTTGAATTAGTGCACTTTGTCCTTCATTGGAGGAAGGAAAGAAAATCTATGTGTATATATATAGAGAAGCTCTTCTTCTAGCTCTTAAATAGTTGAGAAGAAGGCAAGCCTCGCGCCGTCGTCGTCGCTCGCTCGCTCGGCTCGAATTCGGCTTCGGCTTCGGATTCAGATTCGGATTCGGATTTGGATTTGGTCAAAGATCGATTGATTGATTAATCTTTTTGGACAAAATTCTTTTCAAATTATTTAATTAATTAATGGAAAAAATTCAAATCCAGAATGACCCGCGACCCGGTTCGGTCCGACCCATTTTCTTTCCCGGATTATTTTAAATCCGTTTTTAAATTTCCCACAATATTCATACCTGTTTTGAAAGGATTCACACCTGTTCCAACAGCTATGGATGTTCTAAAAGGTTGCAAAACCTTTTCAGAAACAGTACGAAATTGGCTATAAATATACCTTGAATCCCAGAATTTTTACTTACCAAATTTTCTGATCTTCTTCTTCTTCTTGTGTACAAAATATTCCAGTGTGTTTTACAGCCTTCGAGTGGTTCGTTGTTCACCGTCGTTTTTGGTAACAACACTTCGGTGAGTTAAGTCGTTCTATCCTAGGAGGATTTATTCCAAAACCTCGGGTACTTGAGGGAAATAATTTCCTTAAGGACACACTGTGTATTCAGTGGGCTCGATTTTTTCCTACACTTTTTTCAGAATTCATTTTTGACGTTCTTGTTCTACTAACTTTCTATATTTTTTAGAAAGTTTACTGTTTTTAATTTATTTTACAGCAATACAGATTACTAACACCATAGGAGTGAGTTCCAGATGTTGGGGTGAAGTCATTTACTTTAACTTTGATAGATTAATAATCGCGGGGCGAGAACAACAGTAGCGTACCTGTCAACACAACGGAAGAATTGTTGAAATCACCACCGAAACAATTGCCCCAAATCGAACTTTGAATCACTAGGAAACAAAGTTAATCTTCCACCAATTAGATACCCTTGCTTGTGTTTGTTTTTCGTTGGAGAAGAAGAGAGTTAGAGAAAATTCTTGCTCACATAGTTATTTATTTTCTCCTTCACATAAATAGGCAGAGTAATAGCGGTTAAGGAAGATAACCTACCACTCACCCCTTTTTGCACGTTCAGTTTAGTGGAGGTTGTGGTCTAGTGGTAACTTCCCTTAACCTCTCTCACTTATCTCTCCTAACCGGGTTGGGTCAACCCACATGGAGCGACCCATGACCCATAATCCAACATCTCCCACTTCGCTCATAGTGGGCTAGACCGATGTCTTTGGCACACAGTTCATACTGGAAAATAGTTGGTGCGAACTGCGAGCACAAACAACTGTAAAATTCTTAAACCTTTTAAGGTTTCTTGACAACTCCATGTAGAAATCCAATCACATACGGAAAGGATTCACTACTAACATGAGGATCTTATTACTCGCTATACCCCTGACATTACCCACTACTCCAATAGTTAGTTATCCGATCCCTCATCCTCGAAAAGAGGTGAACTCGAGTTCATGTTTAACTTTGTATTCATAACTACATTGATACCCTGATGGTAAGTGTAATGGTCGACCTATGAATACAAGTTAAATTACGAAAAAATTATTTATTTGTCTTCCCTTTCTACTCGAATCTTTCCATTCCAAATCAACTGCTTTCCTAGACATGCACTTCATTACTGAATCTCTTATGGCTATTAGTAACATGCTAAAGTAGCAACAATGATTGGCAGTTCAAAAATAGTAAAAGGTCAAAGGGTATTCCAATAAAAGTTAATGTAACTCTTTGGGATCTCACACAATGAAGAAGTAGGGACTCATTCTTTCATTATCCCATTGGTCGATAGCACACATGGTGTGAAACACATGTTACGGTGTTCTCACCTTATATTGGCGCGTGTGACTTATTCTTTTAATCATTAAGCACCGTACAGATCTTGGTCTAGACACCTTCAAGTGTCTAACCCGATTTTCTCACTTCAATAATCCTCAAACCATCTTCTCAGAGAAACTCGCATATGGTTTACAAAACAAGTCATAATCGAATAGTGAAATTCGTAAGTTGTCAAGAACGACCTCTTCAAGTAAATATAATCTTGAATTATCCAAGGTTCTATAAGGTCCCATCTCTTCATGATTCTTAACGCAAGAGGTGATTGCTCGTGTGAGAGAGCTAATCTCACGACTTGTTCGACACACTTTATCAACAAAATATTTATCACATGCATACGAGATATAAGGAAAATTCAAGAGTCAAATATTGATGAGCATATTATAATACTGAAGTCATTTTACAATACATAAATATGTTCATATCCTTCGCAAACCTAGAGCCATAACATGTTTCTCAAACAGGTCTCTAGATATTGCCTTTGTAAAAGGATCAACTATCATGCTTCGCGTAGGAATGTACTGTAAATTTATCTCTCCACTTGCTACCATGTCTCTTACAAAGTTATACTTGATGTCAATGTGTTTGGTATTGCTGTGATACTTAGGATATTTTGTATATGCAATAGCCTCTTGACTATCACAATATAGAGTCATAGGACCCTGAGAGTTCTTTGTAATATTCAAATGCTCAAAGAATCTCTTCAACCAAACAGCTTCTTGTACTGCAGACGCACAAGCCACGAACTCAGCTTCCATTGTTGAAAGGGCTGTGCAGGTTTGTTTCTTACTTTGCCATGATACAGCACCACCATTAAGTAAGAAGGCATAATCGGATGTTGATTTTCTATCATTCCGATCACCAGCCCAATCAGCAACTGTATATCCCCTCAAATATAAATCATTTCCACTATAACATAGTGAATAATCTGCAACTCCCTTCAGGTATCTGAAGATTCTCTTCACAACTTTCCAATGATCTCTTCCAGGATTGGATTGATACCTGCTAACCAGACCTACGACATAACAAATGTCTGGGCGAGTACACATCATAGCGTACATCAGGCTCGATAGCACTTGAATATGGAACTCGAGACATGTCTTCCTTTTCATTTTCAGTCTTGGGACACATTTCAAGGCTTAAAGTTTCACCTCTCGCTATACGAGTATCCATGGATTTGCAACTATTCATGCGAAAACGCTCCAAGATTTTCTTTATATAAGTTTCTTGAGATAGACTCAATAACTTTTTGGAACTGTCTCTTTGGATCTTAACTCCAAGGATATAGTCTGCCTCGCCCATATCTTTCATGTCAAAAGACTTTGAAAGCCATGACTTGATAGTTTTCAAATACTCCAAATTGTTTCCGGCCAATAAAATATCGTCCATATAAAGAGAAAGAATTACAAACATCCCATTGGACTTCTTCACATAAATGAAATGGTCTTCATTGATCATGGTGAAATCATATGAGATCACCTCCTTGTGAAATCTCAAATACCATTGCCTTGAAGATTGCTTAAGACCATAAATAGATCTTTTCAATTTACAGACCTTCTTTTCTTGGCCTTTAATGATGAAGCCTACAGGTTGTTCCATGTAGATTTATTTGTTCAGTTCTCCATTGAGAAAATCTGTCTTCACGTCCATTTGATGTAATTCCAAATCCAAACGTGCAACAATAGCCAAAAGTAAGCGAATTGAGGTAAACTTCACAACTGGTGAAAATGTTTCCTCATAATCTATTCCAGCTTCTTGAGTAAAGCCTTTTGCCACCAATCGTCCCTTGTATCTTTCTATTGTCCCATCCGCTTTGTGTTTGACTTTGAGAACCCATTTGTTCCCAATGGCTCTACGCCCAGGCGGAAGGTCAACTAGATCCCAGACTTTGTTGGTTTTCATGGACTCTAATTCTTCTTTCATTGCTTTCATCTACTCATCTTTTTCAGGGCTTGATAAAGCCTCAGTCACAAACTTTGGCTCATCCATTTCTGTGGAAGATACCAAGAAAATATAATCTTCAATTTCATAAGTACGTTTAGGTATATTTTTCCTGGCACTCTTTCGTAGTTGAAATTCAGGTTCGTCAGAAGGATTTTGGGATTGAGAGTTCCCACTCCCACTCGGATCAAGAATAAGATCTTGATCAATTTGATTATCAACTATGTCAGACACTTGCTGACTATCTGAGTTCAACATTTCATAAAGAGGCTCACTATTCTTTACCTCGCTCTTCTTTCGAAAATCATTTTCCAGAAATGTGACATCTCGTGATTCAATCTCACTAACACTTCCATCCTATAATTCACCAATGAACACATACCCTTTGGATTGTTCTGAATATCTTATAAAGATACATTTCTTGCCTTTTGGACCAAATTTACGAAACTTTCTAAAAGAATATTTTACATATGCAACACAAGGGTCGTAAATCCTTTAAGTTTGGTTTATGACCAGTCCATAGCTCATAAGGGGTGGAAGAAACTGATTTAGAAGGCACTTTATTCAATATGTAAGTTGCAGTCAATAACGCATCTCCCCAAAAAGAGATAGGTAAATTTGCCTGCGCCATCACGGACCTTATCATGTCCAGTAGTGTTCTATTCCTCGTTTCTTCTACACCATTTTGTTGAGGCGTGTACGGAATAGTTAACGTCTGGTGATTCCCTTTTCATTGCACAATTCTTCAAATTCTTTTGAAAGATATTCACGCCCTCTATCGGTTCTTAGGGTCTTAATCCTTTTGTCTAATTGATTCTCAACTTCATTTAAAAATTTCTTAAAGCATTCAAGTGCTTCAGATTTATGAGAAATCAAATAGACATAATTAAAGCGCGTGGAATCATCAATGTACGTAATGAAATATAAAGCACCAGACCTAGCCCTCACATTCATTGGACCACAGATATCAGAATGAATTAATTGTAATGGAAAATTGGCTCTCTTAGCCTTTCCAAATGGTTTACGTGTAATCTTTCCGGCAAGATAATTTTCACAAGTTGGCATTTCAATTTTAGAGAAAGAACCCAAATGTCCTTCCTTAGCCAATCTATTCATTCGATCCTGCCCTATGTGTCCTGATCTTGCATGCCATGTAATAACATCAACATCATTGTTACTAGAATAACATGTCATAACACAACGGTCAACATAATAGTTATACGTAGAAGGATTACATTCTAACACGATAAAACCATCATAACGATGTCCAAAACCATAAAAAACATTGTCTTGAGTAATTCTAAGACCACTGCGACTAAAGTTCAAATTGAAATCTAAATCTAGAAGAACAAATACAGATACTAGTTTTGTCGAATCTCTAGAACATATAGGACGTCATGCAACATCAAAGATCGGCCACCAAGCATGTCCATTCTGCAAATGCCTATCCCTTTGACTTCAAACTTTGCATTATTTCCCACATATACATGCTTTGATCCAGGTGGAACTCGACGAAACTCTATAAACGCTTCTCTATCGTGGCTCACATGGTCGGTGGCCCCTGAGTCTACAATCCACACAGGATAAGATTCAGTTAGTAAAACAGTGCTAGAAACATATATAGCACTAAGAGATGGGCTTTGAAATGCTACCTTTTTCGGCTCAGTGCACTCACGAGAAAAATGCCTTGGGACTTGGCAATTGTAGCACTTCATCTTGCTCTTGTATTTCTTCTTATATAACCGTTTTCCTTTCTTGGAATTTGGATTGTTTCTTTTCTTGGAGGATCCTTCTCTGGTCTCCTTACCCTTTCCGTCATTTTTTCAGTTTCTCTTGTGCTTGAAGCTTGATCTCTTTGTACCACTTGTTTCTGCCACAAAAGCATTAGGTACAACTTTAGCAGCACCAAGCCGCTCGTCTTCAAGCTCCACATGACGGGCAACATCAGCAAAATTTTTGATGCTATCATTGTGGGTCAAGTTAACCTTCAGATGTTACCAATTATTGGGAAGAGACCGAATCACTGCCTGAACCTGCTGCTCATCAGAGAGAACATGGCCAACACTTTTGAGTTGAGCAATCATATTTGACATCACCCTTAGATGCTGCTTGACACTGTGATCATGACGCTTTTTGTACGTGTCAAACTTGATTGTCAGCTGTCGAAGGTGAGTCACAGTCGTACCCCCATATGCCTCTCTTAAATGTGCCCACATGGCTTGAGTAGTAGGAAATTGCTCACATTCATGGATGAGATCATCAGTAACAGAACTTACAATAATTCCACGTGCAGTGGAATCTTTCTTCTTCCAAATATTGTAAGTTTCCAGATCCCTCCTGTGTTGGGCAGTGTTAGACTCCTCTGGGTGACTCATAGCATGTTTAATAATTTCAAGAGCATCTTGCTCTTCGAGTACATACCACATCTTACGACTCCAGATGTCGTAATTTTCACCATTTAGTTTGTCACCCTTGTTCAAGTCAGTAATGATACTTTTCGATGCCATGTCTGTTATCAGAGACAATATTACAAGTTTAACTCATCAATATATACCTCAGTTAATTTATGCATGTGATTACACACTCAAGTAAATTAACTATAATATTAATTCTACATTTAGTATAGAATCGAAGGTTCACTATGTTTTCATTCATCATCTATATCTAAATATTTTAATTAATATTAAAATCACTTCTTAGTGTGTACTTTATTTCAAGTCTCAATCCATTACTAAAAAAAATGATAAACATTGTACGTAACTGGTGAGACAAGTAACATAATTTAAATTTCATTGAGATAAAACACATAATAACAATTTACATGTTTGCTAGGACATACATGTACCAATCGAATACTAATTCCTGCACATACATGCTAAAAGGTGTACTAGGCCAAATATCATGATAAATCTCAGTTAAAACTTACCCCAAGGCTCTCGAAGAGAGTCCGCTAAAATAGCTAATACTTCCCAATCAGTAATTTCTACATAATTAGCCAATTCAGATCTTTTTAACTGAAAAAGGTGTACATGTTCAGGAATGGTAACATCAGGGCCCATTTTAAATTCCTTAAATTCTCTAAATTTCTTTTCTCTTTCCCTTCGTTCAGCCCTTCGATCCCTTAACTCATTTTGTCTCGCCCTTGGGACATTCCTGATGACTTCAGGCTCCGAGTATGAATCATTATAGAAATAAGTCCTGCGAAGACCTACCCTTCTACGTTGTCCCCTTCCTTGACTTCGAGAACTCCCACTTGGAGTAATTCGAACTTGTCCCTATTCATCCATATCTGAAATAGGACCAAGAAAATAATAAGAATGGCTACAACCACTCAATGTGACAACATATGTTACAATAACTCGTAGAAGTATATTAATGTATGGGATATGGCTATTTTTTTTTTTTAATATTAAGGAGACAACGAGTTCTAATAAGGCCATAATTTCTTATAATCACATGATCAAAATCACAGAGAAATAGATAGCTTCAGTTTATATCTCTGCAAATAGTGTTCTTTAAATTGAAAGCTAAAGCACAAAATGTATTACCAACAATCTCTCGTTGGGTCTTAATTGACCAAAGAATTTCAAGAAATCTTTATCTAGAATATTCATCTCTGCCTTTAGCTTTGTTTATCAACAAGTTTTTTTAACACATGAAGCCATAATATTGTGAAACTGATTCCTTTTTCATCTTAAATCGTTGCCAACTTTGAACAAGTTATAAGGCTAAAACCAAACTTATTGAAAACAACCCAATTTCAAATCGGAAACAGACTTGTCAGAAATCAAAGCAATATAAATTACTAACAAGTATAAAATACATTATTAAATACAGTAACATCAATTATGGGGTGTATCTAATAGTTTCACAAGCTCTTAACTTGAAACTTTATGTTAACAACATTGACACTGATTAATATTAATAGTGTATTTATCTCAATAGAACACACTTTAAATACTCTTGATACCAATTTTAGATCATCACTCTGTAAAATAAAACACCAGCACAGTACAAAACAATATTACTGGACAACAAATAAGATTGCGATTCCCTTAAAAAAAATTGAACTTAACATTGCTTCCTTGGCAACAATAGCAAACTAATTAAAGTTTATAGTGGGATGATATAAAAATATTACTATATATCTGCAAACATTACTTTAGCAGACATGAAAGTTAAAATCAAAACATGACTAAATCAACGCTCTTATTCACGGAACCAATTCCTTTGACGCAAACTGTCAACGAAATTTTGCGGCACCGTAAAAAAAAATCTATTTAATTTATTCCATGTTTAAAGAAATAAGAAATAACGGTGGCTCTGATACCAATGATAGATTAATAATTGTGGGGCGATAATAACAGTAGCGTACCTGTCAACACAGCGAAAGAATTGTTGAAATCACCACCGAAACAATTGCCCCAAACCGAACTTTGAATCACTAGGAAACAAAGTTAATCTTCCACCAATTAGATACCCTTGCTTGTGTGTGTTTTTCGTTGGAGAAGAAGAGAGTCAGAGAAAATTCTTACGCACATAGTTATGTATTTTCTCCTTCACATAAATAGGCAGAGTAATAGCGGTTAAGGAAGATAACCCACCACTCACCCCTTTATGCACGTTCAATTTAGTGGAGGTTGTGGTCTAGTGGTAACTTCCCTTAACCTCTCTCACTTATCTCTCCTAACCGGGTCGGGTCAGCTCACATGGAGAAACCCATGACCCATAATCCAACAAACTTGAAAATGAATAGCTCCGTGGTTCAAAAGGCATATATCTAGGTTGATACTGCTAGTGTTTCATCAAAATCCTGAGCAGTTGCAACTGTATTATGAAAAAGAAAAACAAAAAATCCTGATTAAACAAGTACTAGCTCATAAAAGAAAATATCCAAGACTTAAATATGACTGGATTCAACCTTTAACCCATTTTGCTTTTAAAATTATGGCTACATAATTCAAATTATTTGTTGAATTTTTAATGATTTTTCACATTTATATCTATGTTCTATAGTCCTTCCATGGCAAAGCCTATACTGAAGTAGAATAGAAGTATTGCTTGCTTGGAGCGAAGACATCTTCCTCGGTGTAAACCCAGTATTGTAAGACAACAAAAAGAAGAATCCATTCAATCACGATAAAGACTCATTAGAGAAAAATCTCATGACATAAAAAGGTGTAATTTTGTTCAGGTTCAAATCCCAGCAGAGACGTGATTTTTTTCCATCTGCTAAAGCCTTGATAGACAGAGTTACTTAATGCTTGTGGGAGGTAGAATCTAGCCAATGAAATTAGCCGAGTGCGCACAAACTAGCCAATGAAATTAGTCGAGTGCGCACAAACTAGCCCAGACACCACCATCATTAAAAAAAAGTACAATTTTATTGAAGCTTCTGTTGGCACAGAGGCTTGGATTTATGTCCTGTTGAATTCCAAAGGCACCAGATAATTTACTGTTCTCCTATGGACATTAGTACTACATGCGTACTACTTTCCCCTCCTTGAGGACGTATGCAACTAAAGGAGAACAAGTTTACGTCAACATGTATACTAACTTGAAAGTGGAATTAGATTAAAGTTAAAATAATCCATAATGTTAGTTAGGCTCGTAGACTCAAAGACAAGGTGCTGTCTTGAAAAATCTTTAACTATTCATCATGGCTAGAATCTTAGTTTCTTTGGATACTTTTAGAGAAGCAATTTAATTATTTTTACGAAAATATTTTTATAAAAGTTCATGAAAAGAAAATATATTTGGAGTAAAAAGAGATTGCTTAATCCGAAACTTTTTAGTTTATACAAAAGACACTGGGAAAGGAGCATCGAGGCCCATTAGCTCAGTTGGTTAGAGCGTCGTGCTAATAACGCGAAGGTCGCAGGTTCGAGACCTGCATGGGCCAATTTTTAATTTTTCCTCCATATTTAACCTGCTTTCTGCCCTTGTGCAACAGTAAACTAAGCTTTATAGCTGTAAAAACGAATAGATACGAGCCGACGACCAATGTGTTACACAATGTTTTCTCAACTTTTAAGTATCTTGTTTCATGTTTACCCTAAAATTTGCATAACAGTTAAATTTATAATGTGATTTTAAGGATCCTGTATGGGCCAATTTTTCATTTTTTTCTCCATATTTAACCTGCTTTCTGCCCTTGTGCAACAGTTAACTAAGCTTTATAGCTGTAAAAAATGAATAGATACGAGCCAACGGCCAATGTGTTACATAATCTTTTCTCAACTTTTAAGTATCTTGTTTCATGTTTACCCTAAAATTTGGATAACAGTTAAATTTATAATGTGATTTTAAGGATATGTGATTTCACTCAACACCAATTGATAAATATGAATATGAATGACAATATTGAATTGTAAACAAAGCAAACCAGTGTTCGGATAGAGCTTCAGCCCTCGAGTCGAAGTAATCTCGAACTGATAAGTATAACTGATGAACAATAATGTAAGCGAGAAAGAAATAGTTGTATTATTTTAATCTCTGTGAATGATGGTCCTTACAAATGATTAGAACTCCTCTTCACATTAGGGGTGGGCGTTCGGGCAGTTCAGATTATTTAATTCCGATTTCGGATTGATCGGATTGGATTTTTTGGATTTTCGGTTCTGACTTTTAAGCCTATAAGTTAAGCTTATATAAAACACTCAACATAAAAATAATTAAATGAAGTAGAAAGATGGTAATCAAAAGATGCTTTAGTTTTTTATATCTTCTTGACTCTATATAATGCCTCTTCAAGAAAAAAGGTCTTGAATATGCAATAGATCACACTGATTCAAATTATACTATTATAAATTAAAAGATTAATTGGGAAAGGTGACCTCAACATTCAATCTTACGTCAACTCCGGCCTTGACTCTTCAGTATGTACAAACGCACGTATGATGTGGCTGTGTGGGTGAGATGTGAGAGAAAGAAAACCCTATATTATATTTTATTTAGTAGAGAATCCCATATTGGAATTAGTAATTTGTATTGAATATACGGGTTAATGTATAATGGGCATGATACTATTGGAGATTTAGACTTATTAGTATTGGCTATGTTAATGGGTAATGCCGTAATGGGCTAATGTCTAATTGGTAAGGCTAAATATAAGGTACAAAAATTTCGGATTTTCGGATATCCGAAATTTCAAAGTCCCAAATCCAAAATCCAAAATTTTAAAAATAAAATCCGAACTCCAATCCATAATCCAAAAATCCAAACCAAAAATTCAAAAAAATGGGATTTCGGTTTGGATTTTGGGTTTGCCCAAACTATGCCCACCCCTACTTCATATAGCAGAGGAATTTTACCTATGGTATAACTCTAATTACAGGAAAAAAAACATAATAAGCTAATTAACCTCTTCTAATTGATCCGTTTCGAGATTTAAGCCATGATCTTCGTCCAGTCACGGATATCTCGCTCTTCCGTTATTAAGCCATCTCCAATATTACTCGGCGTCGATCTCTCTTGACTTCGATTGCTACCAACCTCAATCTCGAAAGAGACTTAGATCTCGAACTCGATGCCTCAACTTCGTTATTTAGCCGAAGCCGACTTTCGATACAACATTCCAGTCCCGATCAAATAGTGAAATCGGGTGGCCCCGATTTCAACCGTATATAGATAGTCCCCTCGTTTTTTGGAGTATTATGACAAGAAACGAATTGAGCCTTTGATTTTTTCGACCTCGATAGACTATAATGTCATCCCCGTGACGTAAGTGATGGAGTGACCGAAACGTCCTGATCACGCCCAACTATGCCTTATAAAAAGGACAAAGCAGTCGTTGCAGATATATTCTGGTTAACAAGTCCAGAGTCGAATCCCATAGGGAATTAACCTATCAATCACAGCTATTGGACTCACACAAATTCACGTATTCAATCTTCAGAAATATTTAAGTAATAGATTGGATGTTTACCAACTAAATATTATGTAATGAAAATACAATAATTAAGAACTAACTATGAACGAGTTGTAGACAAGAATTGGAATGATCTAAGGTTCTGATTTCCCCTATTGTCGGAATACTTTCCGCTACGTTTGCTATAAATTTTCCTAAGTCTTCTCTATCAATCATGAGCACTCTGACTATCGTAACTCTCTCCCAAGTAATTACAACAATATACTAGACATATTCTCCTGAATTACGCTAGCTATCCTTAATTACAACTCACTTAGATCGCACCCAAGGTTTTGTTATCCCTAATCCACCTTTAAACCCTTCGTATTGATCCCTCATATACGTCAGGAGTGATGTTGTTCAACAACGACCTAAATATGCACTCTCTTCCGAGTTGTGCACACTAAATAGGAACAGTTAATTGAGGGCTCTTCAATCAACAACAATAAACATATAGTTGAACAAATAGAGAGAATACTATGGAGAATCTATATTAATGTAACGAGAAATCCATCCTTCAATATATTCCATCAAAACCCTAGATTAGGAGTTTAGCTACTCATACTAATGCAAAATAAATCACTAATATAATTCATAATCATCAAAATAGAAGTAAGAATAAGAAGATAAAACTCTTAAGAATTGATTTTGCTTCTCTCCCTTGTTCTTGCCTCTAAAATCTTCTAAAACCAGCTATCTCCAACTTCTAGGCGAGTTTAGGCTTCATATAGGTTTAGGTTAGTCGCCTAGGAAATTACACAATTTCCCCTGCGTGTTTCGCTTTTGACCGCCCGTCCACGGCTGCGGATTCGACCGCGGATCCGGCCGCAAATTTTGACTGCCCTACTGCCTCAAGTTCGTGAGCTAATTCGGGGCCGCACACCTGGATGTTGCATTTCACTTGCTTTTTTCGCTCCTTTTCGCCCGGGATAACCTTCGATTGGCCTTCCATGCTTCACAATGGCTCCAAAACACTCTTTATCTCCCCCTAGCTCGGAGTGTCTCTTGCAAAACATCAATTTTCAATTAGAGCATTTTGTTATCTTTTAAAATTCAAACCTCAATAAAGTGCGGCTAAATTAGAGTGTAAATAGCGTCTAAATTGCATAAATATAGGCTACTATCAACACCCCACACTTAAACTATAGCGTCTAAATTGCATAAATATAGGCTACTATCAACACCCCACACTTAAACTATTGCTCGTCCTCGAGCAATAAAACCACACTCCCCAAAGACCTAACTTCACTGAGCGACTTCCCTACTCGTCACACCAAGAATATTTCACAAAGAGTGAGTACATTAGTGTAACATCTACACCTTAAGAGTTGACTCCCTCTAGCCACGCAATGTTCCTAACCGGCTTAGTTACTCTAATTCAGAGGTCCAGACTGACCTCTCCTTTATGAATCAAGTGCCTACTCACAACAAAAGAGACTCATTCCACAATCAGTAAAATTCACACACTGAGGAAATTTTAAAAGGAATAGAATTCACTTACCCCCAGAAATGATATTCTTGTGCCACAGATAATGCACCATAGGCTTTCCCGTAGTGTAACTCTACTAACTGAACTCACTCAGTCTAGGATAAAGTAGGACTTTATTTGGATGTAATGTAGGCTGCAGGTTGGGTAGGATATATTTGGACATAATAGTGACTACACCTCCTAAGCACTTTAATACATTTATTTTACAATGAAGTCCACACCAAAGTCAAACTAATATTTTCATCTTTAACACCACATATACCATCCCACACATCTTTGAGCACAATCACCTTAAAAGCCACCAAAGAATTATTGCCAATCAACATGATACACTATTGAAAATGTTCTTCTCTTTTTTTTTTTTCACCAGTGGCTTTTCCAACAAGATATACCTTTCTCCTTATTTCCCTAGTTCCACTCAAAAGCTCCACCAACTATCCCACACTTTATCTTTGTAAATTCATAGTAGTTCAAGTGCTTACAAGAGGTAAAGGGTTAAAAAAGATGGTCAATTCAAACATGGGACAGGGCAATTAGGTGGGTGGAGTATGTATATACATGGTTCAACAAAGATATGCCTATATCACTTCCCAGACTAAATAAGACTACCCTTTCATTTGGCAGACACACGAGGCAAGTTCTAGGCGTTAAATGTCATGCACAGAATACATCAAGCCTCACACACGCATGGCACATGACTCATTTCAGATTGGGTCATCCGACACTTAGCTCAGAGTATTTTAGCCAAATTAAGCACACACAGTTTAAGGCATTCTTACAAGAGTCAACAAATGAGCCTAAGCGTCACACTAAGGTGCTCTCTATATTCAAGGCATTACGAAGTTAAGATATCCTATTCTAATTCTGCCCATAGCCCATAAGTTCCTAAACAAAAAATCTAACTACACCGGTTCAAATAAAACCCTTGGAAAAGAACCGTGGTCTAAAGAAAAACTAAGGGGGAGTTGAAACACTACTACAAAAGAATATCTTTTTTTTTATTTTTTATTTTAATCCCTCAAGAAACCCGTCGAGTTATATCCATCATCGGGCCAAGTCGAAATTGATTTATAAAAAGAAATTACAACACCGACCTATATACAACATACAACAACATACCACCACCCCACACTTAAAAAGATGACATGTACCCATGTCATACAAAATAAAGCAAGGTAAGGTAAGGGGACTTCCTTGGTGGATCAGACCTGGTCGAAGATGACATGCCCGTCCCAGCGCACGCAGCCAACCCATGATTTTCTTTTCTGATTTCTCACTTTGGGTAGACAAAGCATCAACTCTATCTCCCAATGTCGTTACTGAAGTGCGCAACCTTGCCATTTCTTGATCCATAGCTTTCATGCGTGTACTTCGTCGGACCTGAGATGGTCCTACCTCCTATTTTGCTTGTTCCTGTGGGGGTGAGGTGTTCCAAGCCTGGTCCTAACCGTCATCACCTTCCTCAGACTCATCAGAATTGTCAGTGTGATTTTCCTCAGGTGCCACCGGGTCTCTCCCGATGGTCACTTTGTCTGCTCGGAACTTAGCTTCTTTCTTGACCTTGCCATCCGCATTTGGGTTCTCAGGCATCCTTGTTTCCCGACACAATCTTGTGACAAGAGATGGGAAGTAAAACCCATACCTCTTCAATGGTAAGCGGATGAACATCTCCGACTGGATAAGCTGAGCCACATCAAAATCGCGGCCTTGCATAAAGCACCAAATCACTGTTTCTCTTGGGACATTTACCTCCGTGGTGTTATGAGATGGCAACAATCGACTATTGATTATGTACAACCAGCACTTACGCTCAAAAGTGAGTGATGATGAATGCAAGATGCTACTAGGCACACACCATACTATCTCTCTGCCCGGTACACAGATAGTTTGGAAAAAAAGATTCCATGTGGTGGTTTTACGCTTGTAAGTATCATAATAATCCTCAGCCCCATTGAATATCGGCAAGCTATACACTCTTTTTATGGAAGATAGCGAGGCATCCACCCTCATTTGTCTCACAGTGCATACCCTCTCCTCATGTTCGGGCAATTGGCATAGAACTCCCGAACAAGAATCATGTTACCCTCTTCCGGATCTTCAAAGAAGAGGTCTAGACGACGCCTAATCAATTCCCGATATATATTCGGGCATTCTACTTGGAGGGCTACCCTGTCAATTCCTCTTTCTGGTACAGGCTTTTTCGTAGCCTTCAAACTAAAACGGTCTTGGGCCGCTCTGGAAACAAACCTACTATGATCAAATTGGCTTGCGCTGGCCAGTGCCCATGCTCTGGATGAACTGCCATGCTGATTGGACGAGGCTCCAGTACCGTGTCTCTTCCTTGAGGATAGATTGTACCTGACACAACAAACACCACTATTAGTGGGGGCGGAATATGTGAACTAATGACAGTTACTTAGACTTCACTCGCACAATTGGTCACAATTTGCATTCAGAGCTCATTGAGGCGAATCAACAAACACTTAGTGTGCACATACTCTCCAAAGTTACACAAAGGCCAATTGAATTACTATACTCACACACCAAATCTAGTAGACTCACATACCACATATAAAGCACAATCCAACTCCAAGATAAAAGACCCATGATTTTACTACCCTATACATACACTAGCAAATAAAATAAGAAAAATTGAAGAGAAAATCACAAACAAAAACTGAAAAAAAAAAATATATATATAAAAAAATACTAAGAAAGAGGAGTAAAGTCATGTACTTACTTGGAGATCTTGAGAAGAGTGAGGGCTGGAAATTGGTTGAGTGGAGAAGAGAAGAAGGGGTGAGAGTCTTATGTTGAAGGAAGAATATAGGAGAGGGAAGGGGGAGTGAACGGTTGTTTGTGTTTGTGGGGGAGGGAGAAGGTTTTTGGTGAAAGNGGGGGGGGGGGGGGGGGATTTAAGTTGGGGCAAAAAAATAGACTAAAAAAATAAAAATAAAATACTTACCTGGACCGCCCAGCTCTGTGCCCAAATCAGCGCTCGCGGATTCCGGGAAGAAGAGTGCCTAAAATCCGCGGTCCAATCCGCGACCGCGGATCCCCGTCTCCGACCAGTTTTCATCTTTTCCACATTTTTACCTCTTTCCGGGTTAATTTCAACACCCGACTCCTTCCGATGCGCAAAATTCTTGCCCTGCACACTAGTAGATTGGCCGGTAACGTTCAACATCAATTACAACAACAAAATAAAAAGAAGAAAATAATGGTTCGCCTCCTAAGAAGCGCCCGAGTTAACGTCGTGACACAATGATTACAACAGTTCAATGGGTTGCCTCCCATGCAGCGCCTGATTTAACGTTGCGGCACGACGCATGTAAGCGCATTTAAGGTTCGCTCAACCTCTGAGGCTCGATCAAATGGGTCACTAACACTCCCTTTGTTTCATCCATGCCCACATAATGTTTTAATCTGTGCCCATTGACTCTGAATGCGCGAGAGTCATTTTCTGCGGCAATCTCTACAACACCAGTGAGGGGAACTTCAACCACACGAAATGGCCCTGACCATCACGACTTTAGTTTGCTCGGAAATAACCCTAGTCTTGAGTTGTATAGCAATATCGTATCTCCGGGTTTAAAATTCCCCTCAATAATGTTTTATCATGTATCATCTTCTTTTTCTCGTTGTATAATCTTGTGCTCTCAAAAGCATGATGGCAGAACTCATCAAGTTCATGCAACTCTATGACTATACTTGTTCCCGCGACTTCCATATTGAAATTCAACTGTTTCAGCGCCCACCAAGCTCTATGCTCCAACTCCACCGGCAAGTGACACGCCTTCCCAAACACCAACTTGTATGGCGACATGCCGATTGGTCTGTTGAAAGCAATTTGATTAGCCCAGAGTGCATCATCTAACTTTCTCGCCCAGTACATTCTAGTGGCATTCACGATCTTAGTTAACACACTCTTTATTTCTCTGTTCGACACTTCCACTTGCCTACTCGTCTATGGATGATATGGGGTGGCCACCTTGTGGAGTACATCATACTTCTCTAACAACTTCTCGAAGGCTCGATTACAAAAATGAGTACCTCCGTCACTGATTATTGCCCTTGGAGTGCCAAATCGAGTGAATATGTTCTTTCTGAAAAAACAATCACCCCCTTTGCATCATTTGTAGGGAGCGCTGCATCCTCCACCCATTTGGACACGTAATCCACAACGACGAGTATGTACTTGTTTCCATATGAGCTGATGAAAGTCCCCATGAAATTGATTCCACATACATCAAACACTTCTACCTCCTAAATTAGGTTCATAGGCATCTCATGTCGAGGGGAATATTCCCGGTTCGCTGGCATTCATCACAACCCTTTACCCATAAATGTGCATCTTTGAACAATGTTGGCCAGTAGAAGCCCGACTCCAAGATTTTTGCAGCTGTCCTTACTCCCCCGAAATGCCCACCGTATGGTGATGCATGACATGCCTGCAAAATAGAAGACTGGTCTATCTCGGGGATACATCTCCGGATCATGTTATCAATACAAATCTTGAACAGATAAGGCTCATCCCAATAATACATGCGACAATCACGAAAGAACTTTTTCTTTTGGACAGAGGAAAGGTCATAAGGAACAATACCGCTCGCCATATGGTTTGCAATCGCCACCACAGAAGTGGGTGGTGGAAGCTTTGCTATCACGTCAACCTTTGCACGATCAACTTCAATGACTTTACTTGACACTAGGTGTCCCAAGACTATACCTTCCTGTACCATGAAATGACACTTTTCCCAGTCGAGTACTAGATTCGTCTCGATACACCTCTTCAATACTCTTCTCAAGTTCTTGAGGCAGTCATCGAATGAATTCTCCACCACTGAGAAATCATCCATGAAAACCTCAATTATTTCCTCTACCATATCTATGAAGATGGCCATCATGCACCTTTGGAATGTGGCAGGTGCGTTGCATAGGCCAAACAACATTCTTTGAAAAGCATAAATTCCATAAGGGAAGGTGAACGAGGTTTTCTCTCTGTCCTATGGTGCAATAGAGATCTGATTATACCCCGAGTACCCATCCAGAAAGCAAAAGTGGGACCTGCCTTCCAATCTATCTAGCATCTGATCAATGAATGGAAGTGGGAAGTGGTCTTTCTGGGTAGCCAAGTTCAACTTCCTGTAATCCATACAGATTCGCCAACCTGTGACTGTTCGTGTAGAGATCAATTCATTGTTCTCATTTTTCACTACTGTCATACCTCCCTTGTTTGTCACACACTGAACTGGGCTAACCCAGTTGCTGTCATAGATGGGGAATATGAATCTCGCATCTAACCACTTAATCACTTCTTTATTCACCACTTCCTTCATATTGGGGTTCATCCTTCTTTGATGTTTTCTGGAAGGTTTGTTCCCATCTTCCAGTAAAATCTTATACATACAGAAGGCCGGGCTGATACCCTTGATTTCTGCAATGGTCCACCCAATTGCAGTCTTGCACTCCGTCAGTACCTGAGATAAGACGGCAGTGGCTTCAGTTCCAACTTTGGTGGCTCTTCTATCGATGGCTTAGCTGGGTTTTTTTTTTATTTCCTCTAAGTGCAAGGGCTCAAATCCGAGCTCCCTCTTCCATAAACCTTGTCTTTTAAGAGAAAGTACCCACTCTGTCAATTCTTCTCCATTGGCTTCATCTAGGTTCATGAGATAGGTTGCTAGAGGATTTTTAGTGTTCAATGTCTCATCTTCCTCCTCCAAAATTACATCCACGACATCTATTAGAGAGCAATTGGCGAATTCACTTGGTCGCCGAATAGATTTCTACACGTTGAATGTTATCTCTTCATCATTTAATCTCATTTTGAGCTCTCTAGTTTCACAGTCAATTGGAGCTCTCCCAGTGTCCAAGAATAGTCTTCCCAAAATTATGGGAATTTCTTTGTCAACCCGACAGACAAGAATAACAAAATCTGCTGGGAACACAAACTTCCCAACTTGTACTAGCACATCATCTAGAATACCAGATGGTCTCTTACTGTCCAGTCAGCCAGCTGTAGTAACATGGACGTAGGTCCAGCTCTTCCAATTCCTAGCCTTTTGTAGATAGCCAGGGGTATAAGGTTTATGCTTGCCCCCAAATCACACAGTGCCTTAGCAAATGCATAATTGCCTATTGTGCATGGGATTATGAAACTCCCTGGGTCAGACAACTTCTTAGCGATGGGTCTCATCACAACAGCACTGCAAGTCCGAGTCAGTGTAACTGTGGCCAAGTCTTGAAAGTCGAACTTGCGGGACATCAAGTCCTTCATCA
>ML358750.1:0-30739 GCA_005239505.1 Nicotiana paniculata | reverse complement strand
AGCTTCAGCAATGTTCTTTGGTTCGATTAAGGATAGAAAGGCATCAAACGCACACAGATTTTTGAAGGATGATCTTGTTTTGATTCTGGATGTCAAATCTGTTATGATGTTCTCAATAGGATGAGAGTTTTGATATCTGTGTGGTTTGAGCACCAATTGTTGTGGAGCAGGATCAGGGCCAAGGTCCAGAGTGATTTGCTATTGAGTTCCCCCTGTCATGTTGCTTGGGTTAGTTGGACCTAGTCCATCATCTGGTCCATATTTCATGATTGCTTCAATTTGTTCACTACTTCTGACCAGTCCAAACTCCTCATCTTCTGGTTCATGTCTCTCAGAAAGAGTGTTAGTTTCATCAAAAACAACATGCACACTCTCCTCTACACACATAGTTTTTTTGTTATATACTTTATAAGCTTTTTTATGTGATGAATATCCCAAGAATACTCCCTCATCACTTCTGGGATCAAATTTACCTAGGGAATCCTTTCCATTGTTGTGCAAAAATCACTTGCATCCAAAAGCCCTAAGGTGGGATATGTTGGGTTTTCTCCCTTTAAGTAATTCACAAGGAGTTTTCTCTACTAGTGGCCTGGTCATGCATCTATTTATTATGTATCATGCAGTGTTTACTGCTTCTGCCCAGAATCTATGGGGTAGTTTGCTATAAAGAAGCATGGTTCTAGCCATATCTTCAAGAGTTCTATTCTTTATTTCAACAACTTCATTTTGTTGTAGGGTTCTAAGGGCAGAAAAGTTATGATTTATACCATGTTCATCACAAAAATCAGCAAACTTTGCATTCTCAAATTCAGTACCATGATCAGATCTTATTGATGCTAGTTGATTTCCTAACTGTTTTTGAGTTTTTCTAACAAATGAAGTGAACATATCAAGTGCTTCATCTTTAGATGTCAGAAATAAGGTCCAAGTGAACCTTGAGTAGTCATCAACTAGCACCATTACATATTTCTTACCACATTTGCTCAGAGTTCTCATAGGACCACATAAGTCCATATGAACCAGTTCCAATGTCCTGGGGGTACTGACCATTTTATTGCTTTTGAAAGAGGATCTTACCTGCTTCCCCCTTGCACATGCCTCACAAACTTTATCTTCCTTGAACTTAATGTTAGGAAGCCCTACCACTAAGTCCTTAGAGACTAATTTGTTGAGCTGATTTAGACTTGCGTGACCAAGTCTTTTGTGTCAAAGGAGGGGATCACTGTACAACACACTTAAGCAGGTATGTTCATTTTCTGATAGTGTGGACAAGTCTATGACATAGATGTTATTCATTCTTTTTCCCTGCAAAACAATCTTTTCAGTAAGCAAGTTAATCACAAAACATTTTGCGGAAGTGAAAGCAACTAGGTTACCTCTATCACACAATTGTGACACACTGATCAGGCTATATTTCAAGCCATCTATCAAGTACACATGTTCAATGGAATGTGTGTCATCCTTACCTACCTTACCAACCCCGATAATTTCACCTTTCTTTCCATTTCCAAAGGAGACATTTCCTCATTTGAGGTTTTCAAGTGAAAGGAACTGTTCCTTGTTCCCTGTCATATGTTTTGAGCAGCCACTGTCCAAGTACCAAATTTGGTTGCTTACTCTCACTTGAACCTACAAAAAGAAATCAGGGGTTAGTCTTAAGAACCCAAAATAGTTTGGGTCCTTTTCTATGAGAGAAAGGATGAACTAAGCTTTTTCTGGCCCAATTTGGTAGCCAATTTTTTCTTTTAACAAAGCTCTCATTTCTTCGACTGGCCTGCTCTTTTGCAGTACATTCAATTTTGTAGTGACAAGTATTACCACAGTGGGTGAAAATTTTATTCTCAGGGAGAGTGAGATACTTTCTTTTGGGATCCCACTTGGGAAATTGACTCCCAAAGCCAATTCCTCTCTGGTTGCTACTATGATTTTCTTGAAGCCATGTCAAGGCATCAGAGGATTTATTCCATTTACAAGTTCGATCTAATTTATGTTTGACATTGCCAAGTTCTTCTTTAAGATTCATTATCTATTCATCCTTAGTATACATCTTATCTTTTAGTTTTCCCACATTTTATTCTAACATGATATAAGAATGATCAACAATATTTTTACTAGTTCCTAGCTTAATTTTAAATTTTCAGATTTTAGCTCTAGAATCTTAGTTTCGAGTGGATGAACCTGGTTCATCAAGACAGTGTTTTTCTTTTCAGATTCACTTACTCTGATTTCCAGGTTCATGCATTTTGCTTTTAGCAATGCACACCCTTTAGAGAGTTGATCTTTATCTTTGGTTTCTTCGGAATCATCCATGAAATCAAGTAGAAATTCAGAGAGTTTTTCTTTAGATAAAAACTTTATTTTGTTTTTGAGATGGGATATACTTACCTCTAGTTCTTCGTATGATTCCTCATCAGATTCACCAATTTCCATGAGCGCCTGTTCTTCATTCTCACCATCTTCTGATTCTTCATCTGAGCTTTCCCCCCAAGCAACAACCATAGATTTTGTTGTGGTTTTCTTGGGTTGGACCAGTTCCTTCTTTATGTTCCTTCTTTCAAACCTCTCTTTTTTCCATTCCACTTTCCACTGAGGACAGTTCTTGATATGGTGATCAATATTTCCACACTTGTAGCATCCCTCATTGGTTGGCCTTTCTGGAGCTTTTGCTTTGTTGTAGTTTCCACCTCTAGAGATGCCCTTCTTCCTTATGAGAAAGTTTCTGAATTCTTTGGTAATCCTGTACATCTCATCTTCCTCCAGATCTGCTCCCTCAGTAATTCTCAGTGCTAGACTCCTTTCCTTCTTTGGAGCATCCATTTTCATTGTTTGCCTTCTAAGTTCATAGGCAGTGAGGTTTCTAATTAGCTCGTCCAATCTAAGGGTTGCCATATTTTTGGATCCCAGGAAATTAGTAAGACCCTTGTCAGGATCTTCTCTACCCTGTCCTCTTCAAGAATGACTCTACCTAGAGACTTAAGTTCATTGGTCAGAGTTGTGAACCTTGTGTACATTTCTTGAATTGTCTCTCTTTATTTCATAGTAAAGTTTTCATACTGAGAGTATAGTAGAGTACCTCTTGATCTTTTCACTTGAGGTGTTCCTTCGTGAGCTACTTGTAAGGTATCCCAGATTTCTTTGGCAGTGGTGCAGCTTTGAATCCTACTATACTCGTCTGGACCTAGTCCACAAACTAGCCACTTTTTGGCCTTAGCATTTTTCTCCCATTTCTTCAGATCCTCAGCAGTGCAGTCAGCTCTAGTTTTTGGTACATCTTCTCCTTCAGCAGTCTTCTTCATGGTGGCTAGAGGACCATCAGTGACTATGTCCCGAAGTTCATAGTCTTCTCCAATCAAGTGATCATCCATCCTATTCTTCCACCAGGAGTAATACTGGCCATTAAAGAGTGGTGGCCTTGCAGTTGATTGACCCTCCCAGTTTCCAGGTGGTGCACTCATTTTGATCTTTTCCAAGGTGTTAGCCTTTTCAAGGATAACCCGCTCTAATACCAATTGATTTTTTATACGTCAATACCACACAAGAGAGGGCGGTGATTTGTGTGGTATCCAGTTTTCAATTGTTGTCGTTATAGAAGAACCTGGTTCTTCTTGGTGTTCCAACTTCTACAGTTTGCGAAAAAGTAATTGTAAAATCTAAAGAACACAATAATTTTTACGTGGAAAAACACCTGGATCAAGGTGAAAAAACCACGACCTACTTCCCGGTAGGATTTTCCCAAACTCTTCACTATATCAACGAGCCAAACAGCACTTACAAAATAAACTCTTTTGTAAACCTAAGGACTAACTCTAATCCCTTTGTGGCAAACTAGCCTCTAGCTATTTGCGACAAACTTCAAGTTAACTCTAACTTGAACAGTGTGTACCTATTACAATTGCTTCTAGATAAAGCTGAAAGATACAATATGTAATCACCTACTACAAACAACTAGACTCAAAAGACAACAGATGGAACTGGTTCTTCTAGCTGGTTCAAGTAGCTTTTGTGTCGCACAAGGATTCTGCTTGCAAAATTGCTTTGGTAATTTTGCTTTCAGTTCTTGTTTCACTTATGTGTTTGTGCGTTATCTTTTCAGCAGGAATGCTTCAACATTTTATAGATTTAGTAGTTGAGGCATTGTTGTTCAGTTCTAATACAACTCTTCCTGGAAGAGTTGGAGTTTATCTCAACTTCCTTGATCTCGATTATGTCCTACCTGAAATCAAAATCCATCTTCTTATCAATTTGCAACCTTTTCGCTTCGGAGATAACCTCTTAGTTCACAGATAATGTTTATCTCCTGTGCATGGACGCTTCTCGTGCCAATGGGTCTGTTTGACTATGTTTGCCCTGATGGACCTGGTTCAACTGAGTTGGCATTTGTCAATCTTCAAAACCATGCAGTGACTTGATTCAACTTTATGGACGTTATCATACCGATCCGCAAAACTCTACTAGACACTTGCTCATGACTTGTAGAACCTATGAACCTAGAGCTTTGATACCAACTTGTCACGACCCCAAACCCACTAGTCGTGATGGCACCTAACCTAACCCGCTAGGTAAGACAACTAGTAACTATCGAATCCCAATGATATTAACAAGATAAATAAATGATATTAATTTACTGAATTTTATACATGTCCCAAGGACTGATGGTACAAATCATGACCTTTTAGGAATACAGTTTACAAGGCTGAAATGATATAAATACATCGTCTGTTTGAAAACTACATAAACAGAGTTTTATAGATCCAAAGCTATCACGAACAAGGGGCACCTAAAATCGGGACGAGGTTCATCTTCCATCCAAATCCCATCGAACACAACAACGTCATAAGCCAACATCTTCACGGAAGGTGCAGAAGTGTAGTATGAGTACAACAGACCCCATGTACTCAGTAAGTAACAGACTTAACCTTAGGTTGAAAGTAGTGACGAGCTAACACAGGTCGGGTTCAATACCAAAATCCCACAACAGTTCATAACAACATAAATACAAGTATAAAAGAGGTATCTCAGAAGTAAAAATGCTCAGCTCGTTCACAGTTCCAGAAAATGGTCGTGATTTTCAAGTATCTCAGTGAAAACCCAAATCTTTTATCGAAAATGCCAAAAATACGAATAAGTATGAAAACTATAATTTTTCCAAATATCCTTTCCACAATAAATAAGATGTTTCATTTTCTTTCCGGATAAGAAGTGTAAAATACCTCTTTATTCCCACATATCAATGTGTGTAAAAAGTCATGAATGACGTGATACCATATAGCATGAGGAAGAATGCATCTCTATGCATGTATGTCATGTGTGCATGCAAATGCCATGTATCTCAGAGATGAATCATGTACTCACACTCTCAGAGTACTCAATCTCATTGTCTCACGCTTTTCAATCATCAGCTCAACCACTCGGTACTGTATATGGCCCATACGGCCTAGGGAAGATCCATCCCGGAATATATACATCACTAACCATCAGTCACTCAGTACTGAGGATGGCCAATCCGGGCCCATGGAGAAGATCCATCTCCAGGTATATAAATGCTTCGGACAAGATCCATATCCAGGGAAGATCCATCCCTCAATATAATCAATCACGCTCACTGGGGGTGTACAGACTCCGGAGGGGCTCCTATAGCCCAAGCGCTATAATCTGCACAGACAACTCATATGTTGCACGGACAACTCGCATGCTATAATATCAATATCTGGATCTGCACGGACAACTCACATGATGCACTGACAACTCGCGTGCTATCGTATCAATATCCTCACAAACAGGCCGCCGACCTCATCAGTCATCAATCTCTCCAGTCTCATTCACGGGCTCACAATGTCATAAATCTATCCCGACAATAATGATATGATGTATCAATAAATAAGAACTGAGATATGATATGAATGCATGAATATGACTTAGTACGAAATATCAGTGAAACAGTGAAATGGCAGCAAGAAACGACCATTATGGGTCCAAAGAGTATTAGCATAAACCCTAAACATGATATCTAGCATGATTGACAGCTCATTTACTTTATCGCATGGTGAAAACACAGATATTAACAAAATAAGACTAATATACAGTGCCATGGAAACAACAAAGTCCCAATTCACTTGGTGCACGCCCACATGCCCGTCACCTAGCATGTACGTCACCTCAATACCAATCACATAATACGTATTTCGAGGTTTCATACCATTAGAACTAAGTTTAGAAGAGTTACTTACCTCGAAAAAGCCAAATCCAATACCCAACAAGCCAAACGATGCTCCAAAATGCCATCCCGCGCGTACCAACCTTCAAATGGCTCGAAACTAGCCAAAAGCAACTCAAATACATCAAATAATTCCAAGGGAAACAAACTCAATCGATAAAGGTCGAATCTTTAATCAAAATCTCAAAATTGACCAAAAAGTCAAACCTGGGCCCGCGCCTCGAAACCCGATAAAACTCATTCAATTATGAGTCCAACCATACTATTTTCACTCAAATCCTACTCTAAATCGATGTTCAAAACTCAAAAATTCACTTTATGAAATTTTAGACAAAACCCCCAAATGTCACATTGAAATCATCAATCAAATATCAAAAACGAAGACGGATTCATGAAATATAGTCAAAATCGAGTATAGAACACTTACCCCAATTTATATGATAAAAATCTCCTCCAAAAATTGTCCAAATATGAGCTCCACAACTCAAAATATGACCAAATGAACAAACCTTCGATATTAAGTATTTTGTTTAGCTACTTTGCGTGCCAAATGATCCCGAAACTTGCTTTTGATGCCTCCAATGGATTTCTTGTGAAATTTCAGTCAAGTTAGGATTTTGAATCACTCCATTTGACCTTATAATGAAGGAGATATGTTGTTTTCAATATTTGAAAATAGGGCAAATATTTAAATACGCAGTCAGTGGCAATTTCGTAATTAATCTGGAAAAAATCTGGCAACCCAATTCTTAATATGACCATAAAATTCTCATACGATGTCCAAATTCGACGATTCTTTTTGTTACGGATCCATAATTATGATATGGATATAATACTTTAATCTAAACAGAAATCGGAGCTCATTTGTTCAACATGGTACCATTTAAGCTTGAAAAAACAACGTCAAAATATAATAAAAACGAGCGCAACAAAACCCAAACCAATCTGAAATTCACCCAAGCCCCTTGGGACCCTATACGAACATACCAACAAGTCCCATAACATATCACAGACTTACTCGGGACCCTATGTTGTTTTCAATATTTGGAAATAGTACAAATATTTAAATACGAAGTCAGTGGCAATTTCGTAATTAATCTGAAAAAAATCTAGCAACCCAATTCTTAGTAAAATAACCATAAAATCCTCATATCATGTCTAAATTCGATGATTCTTTTTGTTACGGATCTAATACTTTAATCAAAACAGAAATTGGAGCTCATTTGTTCAATGTGGTATCATTTAACCTTGAAGAAACAACGTCGAAACATAATAAAAACGAGTGCAACACAACCAAAACCAATTCGAAACTCACCTGAGCCCCTCGTGACCTTATACGAACATACCAGCAAGTCCCATAACATATCACAGACTTACTCGAGGCCTCAAATCACGCATAACAACATCGAAACGACGAAACATACCTCAAATCAAACTTAATGAACTTTCGAACTTTTCACTTCCAAAAACTCGCGCCGAAACATATCAAATTATCTCGGAATGAATTCAAAGTTTTTATATAAGTCCTAATATATCATATGGAGTTACTCATACCCCTAAACTACCGAGTAAAGTATAAATGCTCAAAACGACCAGTCGGATCGTTACACTATTCCTATATTAATTTGGCTTCACATTCTAACTATACATGAATTAAATAAACTTATAAATATCAAATCCTAGATAATTTGATTTTCTATTATAACTTTGAATTATTTTTTCAATATTTTCTCGTAATTCAAAGTTCTATGCATCTGATTTTTTTTGCTATTGTTGTGGCGTTGGAGCTCTTCTTTTCGACTTCTATTTTTGTTAAAGTACTTGCCTCCAACTTCCGTTGATGTACTTTGTCACTAACATTCATTTTTCATTTTTGACGAACAATTATCGATAAAAAACATTTTGAACAACTGTTCTCGGAACGCAATTTTTATTTATTTATTTAGAGAACAAGACTATTGTGAGTTTTTATTTGGAATAATTTATTTAAGCAATTATATCTATCATGTTCTTTCAATTATGAGTTTTCATTTCAGCCTTCTTTGTTTCACATTTTAGGTGTCCGTTCACATCTTTATATATATATATACACATATATCTATATACACACACACATATATATATATATATACACACATATATATATATACACACATATACATATATATACACACATATACACATATATACACATATATACATATATATACACATATATATAACAAGACTATTATGAGTTTTTATTTGGAATAATTTATTTAAGCAATTATATCTATCGTGTTCTTTCAATTATGAGTTTTCATTTCAGCCTTCTTTGTTTCACATTAGGTGTCCGTTCACATCNTATATATATATATATATATATATATATATATATATATATATATATATATATATATATATATATATATATATATATATATATATATTACGTGAACCTATTTGATTGTACACAGAGTTAAAAAAAAAGAATAGAATATTTTTGAAAATTATGATCTAAAACAAGTCATAAATACATGTGGCTATAAATTATCTCATTAAAAATAGTATGAAAGTTTTAAAATATAAATTATTAAGAAACTGATCATTCTTTTTAAAACGAGCTAAAAAGAAAATATATATCGAAACAAAGAGAGTACACAACGATAGTCTCATTTTAATGGTTTATGAAATATTTAGCTACATATTTACAAACTTAAAATTAAGCTTAAAAAGGTCAGCACATACGACCTCCTTTCAGCAACCAGATTATACCTAAGGACAATGCTATTTTGATTTCAATATTTCTTGCTCGTAAAAACAGCAGTAAAAGACTAAAGTAACATTTAAATTTTACTTGAATTCTTGAAATTAACAGGAAATACAGATACACACTTGAATAGAATTTGAGTTTTTGTATATGCTTGGTAATCAATCATGATGGGACTGTGAAATACTTCTCATACACGACTTCTTTGATTGCAACCGCATTTAATTTCCAAAAATATTTTAGTAATATCTCAAGTTTAGGGATCATCTTTTTCATCACTTTTCTTTCTTCTTTAAAATTTTGTATTGTTTATTCTATGAATGAAAAATCGGAAGCAGGACTAGATGGCCCCAGCATCATTCTTTATCCATGCATTTTGATAGTATCTCGTGGTTCTGGCAAAGAAATCAAATTGACATCTCATTCGAAATAGACCACTCTCGACTTCCCAATGACCATACACCACAAATCAATTAATTAATTTATTAAAACCACTCCACAATTCATATTTATATAGTACTCATGGACCTCTCATTGGACCGAAAAAATATAAATAAATGACGTATTTTCATACATACATATGGAGACACACAAGAGATAACAATAATTATAGAAAGAGGAGGGGTGAAGCCCGTTAGCTTTGATTTGAAACTTGTATTTATATCACAAGAGTCATAATAATTTATTATGTATAAATAATCTGATTAAACCCCAATAAATTAAAAATGGTGAGCTTTAGGTGGAAAAGGGAAGGGGCTCTGTCCGAAAGCACATGAGGGAGTCAAGCAGCTATAAATGAAGAACAGTGTCTTTAGAGAAAAATCATATGGTATGTATGAATAGTAGCCCACAATAGAATATTTTAAGATTAAAAAAATTTGATCAAAATTACATAAGAGCAAGCTTAGCTGTTTTTCAATTTAGGAAAGAACATGGGTATCATGACCTGCTGCAACTATGAATAAATCCTTAAATATGTTTGCCTGTAAAGGAAGCTTCCTTTGGACTTTGGAGGTGGAATCATATGCATCTATTTTCTTTTCTTTTTCTTTTTTCTACTCTGGCCTTAGTGGAATTTTAAGTTCCGTATTTTTTTTTTCCACATTGCTTCATTTACTGCTTCAATATGTGCAGCCTGTAAAAAGAAAGAAAAAATATGCCTTCAATAAATTCTTTCTGCATATTGACAAATCAAAAGTGACTGTTTGCATTATATGCAAGTGTTATTTTGCCTTGTCATTTGGTGTTTGTATTCATGAGGGGCTTATGCTTTCACAGAAAAAAGGTTTCGGCCTGGGCCTGCTGGGTGGTTAGGTTCAACCAAGTCAACTTGATTCTCCATATATTTTGCATTTAATGGCCACTTGCGTTTTCCCGATGCACGTTTTACCAACAACAACCCAGTATAATTTTACAAGTGTGCGGGAAGGATAGGATATACGTAGTCTTACCCCCTACTCTGGGGACAGAGAGACTATTTTCGATAAACCCTCGGCTAAAGAGAGAGATGGAAGTCCTGATATCAATACAAATAATTAGGAAGCCCAATGCACATTTTACCAAAATTTGATATTGAAAGAATTCAAGATCTAACCATCGCTGCCATGTTTGCATAATCCAACTACAGTGTAGATTTTTAACCTGTTTAGTTTCTCAATTAGGCATATGTTTATTGTGGTTATAAACTTGTTCTATAAAAGGTTAGAAGGGTCAAAATGGTTAAAAGAAAATAGTTATCTACCCGTACTATCCATTAAAAAATGAGTTGGATAATGAACCATTTTAAAACAGGTCGAATATGGATAAAGAGCCATATTATTCAATTAGAAAACGGTTAACCAAATGGATAACAATAGATAACTAATGTATTTAACTTTTACATTTGTAAAGCCTCAAATTGGAGTTCCTCAGTGTTGGAAGACTAAGAATTCTCTCATAAAAAATCATATTTAAGAAGTCATGGATAATATGGATATCCATACTATCCGCCGGATAAACCCGTATTTTATCCGTCTCAAATACGAGTCGAATCGGATAATTTATCGGTTTTTAAATTACCCATTTTGACTCGCTCATATCTGACCCGACCCGCCTATTTGCCGCCCCTATAAAAGGTATTAGCAGGAGCGGAGCTATACTTCCGCTTGTACAATAAAAAGGTATTTTTGTCTTAAAAACTCACTTAATATATATTCCATCCGTTCATTTTTAGTTGATCATATTGGACTTTACACTCCCTTTAAGAAAAAAAACAAATGAAATATGTATTTTATAATTATACCCATAATAATGATAGCATTTCCAAAAGTCTTGGGAAATGATTTGGAGAATGAGTAGTAAATGATAAGGGTAAAACAAGAAAAAAAAAGATTGTCTTTCTCTTGATTTAATACAGTGAACAAGTAAAAGTGAAAAATATATTTTTTAATACAGTGGACAAGTAACAGTGAACAGAGAAAATACAACATAAATAATTTATTCAAAATCCAATAAGCTGTATTTTCAATAATTCAAAATTTCTAGCTCCTCTATGTGACTATGCTTATTAGTGATCCTCTCTCTCTCTTACAGAATCCTGGTAGTCACACATTGTCAGTTTGACCAAGTTTAAGAGGAGATTAAAAGATTGATCAACTTTATTGTTGAAACTCCCGTTAGGCTTAATCGCCACAATTTCCAACATTATGTGAAGCCTTTGTAAACCAGCATGGGTTAATAGAACTAAAAGGTTTTAAATCTTGTCATCCTTGGCCATGTGTATATAAATTAAAGAAGCCCTTTTCAGCTGAAATTCTATCTCATCCGCAAAGAAAGAAATATTTTGAAGAATTTTTTACTGTTAAGTAATGCTATTTACTTAATAGGTTCATGTTAAATACAAAGAAGAGATTCATCCTTTTTTGAATTGTCCAAATGTTCAATTTCACATCCAGAATGTACCACAGCCCAGCTATTGTAAACAAGTTGGGTCCAAGATGAAGATTGCAGCGTGAATTGAAAGAATGATCAATGTATGAAAATTAATTAATCAATGCTTTCTCCAAAATCGATTTTATTAAAATAAAAAAAGATTGGTAAACTCTCGTATCCGTTGGTTTATGACTTTTTAATCTCCAAATGGCACATGTATATTTGTTGTGCTTAAGAGCCTGCTTGGCCAAGCTTCCGAGAAACAAAAAAAAAAAAAAAATTTGTCCAAGAAGTACTTTCTAGAAAATTTGTGATATTTGGCCAAAATAAAAAAGTACTTTTGAATAGCGGCATAAGCAATTTTTCTGTTTTTGAGAAGAAACTACAAATTCTAGTTTTTTCCGAGAAGCAAAAGCAGAAATTTTTTTATTTACATTAAATTTATATATTTTAAAGTTATCACTCATTAATTTAATATTTTCATTTTCTCTTTTTACCATAAATTTCTTCTCTTTTTTATTCTACCATATTTTTATTCTCTTTCTCCTATTTCTCTTTGGAATAGTCTCTCTACTATATATAGATCTCTTCTTTATAGTGATTTATAAGAGTGGATTTTTAATTTATATTGAGTGATATATTTTGATAAATTTAAACCATCATGTAAGCAATAAGTAATATTAGATACCCCAATATTATTGCTTTGGAATAATTATATTTTATATTGATTGAAGTCTTTAATTTATATTTTTATTATAATAAATATTTAAATTTATTTTTCTTATTTAAATAATACTAACGGCAACTTTAACCTTTACGGTACTTTTTTGTAATTTGATACTCAAAAATACTTTTTAAAATGATTGGTCAAATACAATGGTAGCAAAATGCACTACTTAATAAATTGGCGAAACACAAAATGTTATTTTCAAAATACAATTTTGGACAAAGGTACTTTTAATGAGAAAATATTTTTTGACGGCTTGACCAAACCGGCTCTAAGACTTTGATTCTTAAAGAGATTATAAGTCATCCAATCACAAGGAAATTGCTATAGTAAAACTTGTTGGAGAGTAGTTTTAACTAGGGGTGTACAAATAAAACCGATAAACTGCACTAACCTGATAATTCGAGTCAAATCGAGAAAAAAAATTCGACTATGATTTGGTTTGATTTTGTTTGGTATTGGAAAAAAAACTCCGGCTATATTTGGTTTGGTTTGGTTTTAACTAAAAAAAGTCAAATCGAACCAAACCAACCCGACATTATATGTATAGAAGTTTTAAATATATTTAATGCGTAAAAATATTTATGATAGTGTGTAGGTTATAAATATTTCTTAAGCTTTTTCATAGTTTTATCTTTTAACGTATTATTTCAAGTTTGGGCTTATAATTTTTGGATGCTCCAATAAGTTTTATAGTACATTAATATTGGTAACTCAAATAAATCTTAAACCAAAATGAATTCAATACTAATACTAGTTAAAGACATTCAATTCGATTGTACTATGAATGAAAATAGTGTTGGATATCTATTTTTTAGTTTTTCCATTATTTAGATAAAATATGTAACTTATTTTTCTTTCAGTGGTTAGTCATGTAAGTAATAGTACTTATTAGTCATAATTTTAAATTATATTTGTTTACATTATGACTTATTAAAAGTATTTATTTTATACGATTTTATTATCTTTATTGTTGATTATGTTAGTACAATGCCATGACTCATCTCATATTTATGTTATTTTTTTGAAAATACCTTATATAGTTCTGTCTTACTAGGATTAAAGAAATATGTGGAGCACATATTTTACATTTTGTGCTATGAAGACTTTATGGAAAAAAAACGAAAAAATCCGAAAAAACTAAGAAAAATCGAGATTAAAAAACCCGACTTTTATTGATTTGGTTTGGTATTTAATTTTAATAACCCGATACAATTAGTTTGGTTTGGCAATTAAAAAATCCGAACCAACCCGACTTATTTACACCCCAAGTTTTAACCATGAGAGGTGAGGAGATTTCCCATTTAATCTAAATCATTTTCACTGGAGAAACGCTAACCAACAATATTAGTGTTCAAATTAGATTCATGTTTTTCCAAGAGAGACAGGCTCGAAATGGTAAACTTTAATTACTTTACTTTGTACGAACCATTTCATTTAAAAAATTAAATTAGAGAAAAAAACATTTTATTTACGGTCTTTTACGTGTATCTATATATATTTACATTATCTTCTTTGTCTCTCTTTGTCCTCAACCCGCTTCTCAAATATCTTCATTATATGGGTAAAATTTATTTTTCCAGTAATAGTAATTGGATTACAAGATTACGTCATTTTAGGTGAACATTTTCCAGTAATATATATATCCTTTTTCCTTGTTTTTTTTTTTTTTGGGTGGTGAAAACTCAATGCTTTCTTCTCTTGGCTATTTAGAATCGTACTCTCTATACTTCACCATAAAGGAAGCTTCCTTGAAATTCAAGATCCTGTAGAGCGATGTGTTGTTCATGGAGTCTTAAATGGGTAGAGACATAGCGCCATTCTTCCTTTCTAGGCGACATAATTGAATGAATAACTATGCGCGTCAAGACCTTTTTTTTCCCAACAATTTATTAAATTGGGTGAAAAATCAAACAGTCAGTCACAAGAGTAATATTCGAATAGCTTGATAGCGTACTTTTTACATTTTAATTTTGCAACTTTACCGTATACAACCACAGTTGCGAATTATAGGAAGTTTACTTAGGACCCGTTTGGCCATTTGCCAAAATATATTTAGGGTTTTTTTGCCAAATACATATTTGGTCATAGATTTTATCTATATTTTGCCAAATTGCAGCTCTTGTGCTGGTTTTGGCCCAAACTATCACTATTATATTTTTTAATAATTACCCCAAATTTTTGTATTTTATATAAGAGCCAACTGTTTATTATTTTGTAACAATGTTGCTTCCTCTTCTCGGTCACCTGATAGTGTGTTATGTAGTTTATTATAAAAAAAAAAATTGTACCAAATTTATTTATGTTCATGACTATGGTTTGCGATAACATAATGAATGTTATTGGTAAAGGTCCTGTTGGGCATTTGTGATAGTTTTTAGAACTTGTAGGTATAAGTCATGTTTCATGTTTTTTCAAAAAAAAAAGGTGAAATATTTTTTGAAAACTTATGTCCAAACACATTTTCATTTTCAAACCAAACTTCACCCCAATCAAATTTTTCAAAAGAAATTTGAAAATTCATACCCAAGCGTTAGCTTAATTCGAATCTTGTAATACCTAATTCCTCGGTGCATTCGCTGTACATAATGATGGATAACTCGCCTCTTTATGGTCATACCATGGATCGTCCATTTAGATTCAAGGAACCTTAAAGAGTTGCAGGAGCAGGGAACACTTAATAGCCACTACTTACATTAAAAACAAGAAATAAATAAGAGTATATTCACAATTGGATCGACCTGACAAAGTTTTTATGAAAAATTACAATCTAATGCAGTTCATGATTTTTGTACGTTTACTTATGCCATTGGAACTTGGGAACATCTGAAGTCAAACTCTAATTTTCATTTCTAGATAATACTCAAAAATAAAAAGAAATTGAGCGCATAGTACAAACAGTTGAAGCTCTTAGAAGCTTAGAGAGGGTAGTGTATCACTAGTACTATTCATTACATATGCAGATTTAAGATTACTTGTAATTTACACTTTTTGCTCTTGCAAATACCAGAGTTTTTGCTCAGGCTAGTAAGTAACAACGGCCTATAAACTCCAAAGTCTAATTAACAAGTAACAACCCCCAAAAAACAAAAAACAAAAAACATAAAATGTAACTACTAAGTTGTTTTGAAGAAATATTTACTAGGGCTATCATAGAATCATTTAGTAAATATTTCTTCAAAACAAATCAGAAGCATCACCCAAGGTCATTTCCATTCCTATTCCCAATCCCATTAGGTCTTCTTGTGCTGGTGCATTAATAGCATCATCAAAGAGCCACTTCTCCAGCAAAGTTAACGGAACTTCCGATTCCAAACTTGACTTGCTCTCCTCTTGAAATATAAATCCATTTTCAGCATTCAGATTCGGCAAATTGGGCTTGCTTTCAACTTGAAAAATCCTAGCATTTTCAGGTGTGAAAGCGTTACTCTCATCTGCCGATATATCAGTATTATTGGATGAATTGAAGCTAAAGAGCGGATCAAAACCATCGGGTGTTGTTGCACTTATGGTCGTCCCTTCACAGCTAGGACTAGAACTCGAACCCTGCCCGATTGATAAATTGTTAAAGGAGCTTTGAGTAGTACACTCCGAGTTTGATTGACTAAATTGAGATGATTTGGGGGAATTTTTCATCCAATTTTGAAGCAATCGAGAAATATTTTCAGCACTAGATGCATAAGTAGAAGATGATTGAACAGGTTGAGGGATAGGATTATTTGGCGGAGAATCGAATTTGTCAAGGGACAAAGCCTCACAAAGGGCTTTTTTAGCCATGTGGATATCAGTTTGAAGCCTCCTCTCCCACTGTCCTTTTGAGACATTTGATTGAGACGATGCACTTATTCCCTCTTCATTACTATTCTCATCATTCCCTTGAAGTTTCTTCAGCTTCTTTCTCAGATGAGTATTCCAGTAATTTTTTATATCGTTATCCGTCCTTTGTGGAAGATATGATGCTATCGCAGCCCATCTATACACAAAACAAAAAATTAGACACTAACCCTAAATTTTTTTATATAAAATAAATCTCCCCCAAATACCTATAATTAGGATTCACAACATATAAAATTCGATCTAATACTAAAACAAGAAAAACCATGAAATTTTGCATGGTACCTGTTGCCAAGAAGAGCTTGGAGGTGAATAATCATCTTTTCTTCATGTTCTGTGAAGTTGCCACGTTTGATTCCTGGACGGAGATAATTAGTCCATCTAAGCCTACAGCTTTTGCTGCATCTAAGCAAACCTGGGAAGAAAAAGATGAACGGCTGTAAGTACATAGAGATCAATGATAAGTTTGATCAAGTGGATGTAATTCATTTTTCAAGGTGATGTAAAGCAGCAGAATATTTATTACTCTTATTACTACACATTTAATGACTCTAACAAACTTCTCCAGAAAGAAAAACAAAAGAAGTGGTTTCAGATTAAAACGTTTACCAGTATTACTGGGAACAGCTCTCCAGTTACCAGGACCATGTTGTTGAATGTATGAAACCAAGATTATATCCTCTTCTGGTGTCCATGGTCCTTTCTTCACCCCTATTTTATCACAGCAAGGTGGCCTTCCCATTCTATTCTCAAGCAACAAATCTTTCTTCCGTTTTTTTTTTTAAAATGACTTTGAATCGAGAAACAAGAATTGGTTTTGTTTCTTCTCTTTCTCTTGCTCTCTGGATAGGATATATTGGGATTTCTTTCAAGAGTGAAGCAAAGTTGAGACAAGCGTCTACGCCAGTGCGGGGTCCTTGCTTATATATACACTATAGTTGAAGAGAGAGAAGGGGAAGAGCACAAGGTGGTCTTTACGCTGACTAAAGATGAAGAATTGGTAAAATAGCTGTGTGTCCAAAGAGTCAAAAGCGGACAGCAATGAGCATTTACTCATTTGCTTGCAAAAGTCAGCTGTTTGTTTATGCTTTACTAATCCCTTCTCATCTCTTTCTGCCTCACAAACCGTGTAACTTCTCTTTCTCATTTTCAACATTAATTCTCATGCAGTTTCTATTAATTGGATTTTTAATTACCACGGTCTTAAAAAATTTTAGCATCCCTTTAGCCTTTGCATCAAGTTACGATCTCACAAAATATTACTACTCCCTACGTCCCAAACTATTTATCACTTTTCGCTTATTTATTTCACCTGTACTACTATCGGTCAGAAAAACGCGTGGTACAAGTAAAACAGAAATAATAATAATAATAATAATAATAATAATAATAATAATAATAATAATAATAATAATAATAATAATAATAATAATAATAATAATAATAATAATAATAATAATAATAATTGTAATAACTGAATTACCAGTTAAGTTTTCAACCAAGTAACTGGATGATCAAAGTATACATATGTTTGTTCTGAGTTTCTTACTAATATTTATTTTTTCTATCTCTCGAAAGAATTATAATCTATTTTACTTTTTACGAAAAGAAAAATAAGATTATTTCATATTTGACTAGTCCTTTTTCTTGAATAAAAAGGTATTGGAGTCCTATAAATTAATTACTTTTCCTTCTAATTTAGTAGCATCCACAATGTAGCCATAAAAGTTTGAGAATCTTGTTTAGGGGGTGAATTTTTGGGATAAATGTTAGTCTGCCACTTCTGTGTGCCTCCAGTGGCGAAACCAGAAATTTACTAAAGGATGTTCAAACTTGAAATAAGTAAAAAAAATTCTCCGAGAAAAGGTGTTCAATATATGTTATATACCTTTAAAATCTAATACTTTGCCTATAAAAGCAGTGTAATTTTCCGATGAAGGGTAGTCAGTTGACCACCCTTCATTACAAGTAGCTTCGCCCATGTGTGCCTCTTTGTGAGGTTGTTCTCTCAATATTTTGTACTCTCTTTATATAATGGATTGCTTATCTTTGTCTATGTAGGTAAGTCAATTGATCGAATCATGTTAAATGTTTGTGTCTCTTCCGGGTTATTTCTCTTATTGTTATCGGATTTATCGTCATTGACAGTATGCTTTATTAGCTTCCGCATCACACCTGATCATTTTGATTCTAACATATACACTTAGTAGAACATGCAAAAGGTTTAGAGTTAAAGCGATAATCTGATGTTTTATACGTCAATACCACACAAGAGGGGGGTGATTTGTGTGGTGTCTGATTTTCGCGTGCACTTGTTATAGAAGGACCAGGTTCTTCTGTGTGTTCCAACTACTACTGTTTGCGAAATAATAAATACAAAAAATAAAGAACACACAGATTTTTACGTAGAAAATACCTGGCTCAAAAGGTAAAAAAAATACGACCTACTTCCCAGTAAGATTTTCTCAAAACTCTTTACTAAATCAGTGAGCCAAACAGCATTTACAAAAATCTTTTGTAAACCTAGGTTACTTCTAATCTCTTGTAGCAAACTAGCCTCTAGCAATTTGCGACAAACTCCAAGTTAGCTATAACTTGAAACACACAGTACCTATTACAGGCATTTCTAGATAAAGCTGAAAAGGTACAAGTTAAAATTACCTACTACAAATAAACTAGACTAAAAGACAACAGTTGAAACTAGTTCTTCTAGCTGGTTCAAGTAGCTTCAGATTCACACACTCAAATCTCACACGAACTGCTTGCAAAATTGCCTCGCTAATTTTGCTCTCAATTCTTGCTTAACTTCTGCTTTTGTGCATACCTGTACAATAAGAACAATCTACAATATATAGGATTAGTAGATAAGGAATTAACTAGAGTGCTAATGTTACTCTTCCTTGGTGGAAGAGTTCTAGTTAATCTCAACTCCTCAAATCCTCCCTTATCTTTGATTCTGTTCTTACTGAATAAGGAGTCCTTCTCCTTATCATTTTGCAATAATTTTTTATCAGGAGATATCTCTTATTTTACCATATTTCGTTTATCTCCTGCATGTGCAACTCACGTGCCTTTGACTCTGCTCGTGTCTATGTCTGCCAGTGATGGACCTGGTTCATTTCTGAGTTCCTTTGTCAATCTTCAAAGGGCCAACAAATTCCCCCTTTTTGATGATGACAAACTTTGTGCATCCATAAGCTTAGGCATGTATCTCACTTAGTCCAACATTGACACATATTAGAGTATTAAGCATTTATCACAAAAGAACCAGGGGTATTAGGTTATAAATATCACATGTTCAGAGCAACACAACCATTTTTTCCCCTTTTGGCATCATCGAAAAGTTGCAAAAATTATGTAAATCCCAGACATTTAAGAATTACTCATGGCCACTTGGGCAACTGCAAGTGCAATCATGGATTAATCATCAAAAATCAACTAATAATTTAAACTATCAAAGAAATAGAAACACAGAACAAGAGCAAAAGTATTAGATTTCATTGATAGAAAGTACGATTCTTCCACAATCCACTAAATGAAATAAAAACAGTTGAAAACATGAGCAAAAAACAAGAAAAAGTCCCGAGTCTGGGTCACTGATATTCTAGGCAGGCTAGGCAAATAAGGCTTGGAAGGGCTAGAGGCTTTGTTTTTAGCTTGGAGAAGAGTTAGCATATCTTGAAGAATTCCCTCATTCTTCTCCCTTTCCTTAGTAAGCTCAGCTCTGAGGGCATCCCTCTCAGATTCAACCTCTGCCAAACGGTTTTTCGGCCTTTCTATTTCAGCATCCTTCGCCCCACTCTCCTGCACTAGAGCTCTGACTTTGTTGTTTACAAGTGTCCTCTTCGATGAACCAGGTTCATTAGGGATGACATTTACCTCATAATCACAAGCCCTAAGAGTATTTATTCCAAAGTGGTCCTTGCTTGTGGCCATCTCCGCCTTCTTCAGTGGCACCTTGTAATGAGCAAGTACAAACGTGAGAATAAAGCCATATGGAATGGCGTGGACTTTGGAGCCATTGACAACTCTGTCCAAGAGCTGATTATAAACCAAGGCCAGTTTATCTGCCTCCCACTGTCCAAGCACTCCATCAAAATCAAATCCATGTTATTAGCAATGTGACTTCTTTCCTGCCGTGGCAACACACACTTGTTGATAAATTTAAATATCACCTTGTGTGGGGGCTTCATTACTCTTATAAACTGCCTTGGGCTCACTTTCTTTCTTATTGTCGCAGAACTTCCTTGTGATCATCAGGGCAGTTGGAAGAGCACCTAGACTTGGCCATTTCTACCTTGTGTAGTCATCATAGGCTTCAGAGGGAATGCCAAGGATTTCACCCAATTCTTTGGCATCGAAAGAAATTTGGACCCCCTTGACCAGGCTGGTAACTCTACCATCTTTGATCTTAGTGTTTGCCATGAATTCCACTATTTCATTTCTGGCCAGTCTCCCATCCAACTGAAGGACCATGTCCTTCCAGCCCTGTATCTCAAGCTTCTCCAGCAATAGAATCATTCCTTCTTCTTCTAGGTCTTTCAACAACCTTCCCTTCAGAATTGTACATTTTCCAAACTTTGTCAACCTATCCTTCTCACCATCAGGTTCAACCGCCTCTTCATCACTCTAATCATCTTCTTCAGGAATTTTCACTTTCTTGGGTTTCACTGCAGACCTGGTTCGCTTGGCCAAGGTCGAGGGTTCAACAAACTTAGAAATATATGAAGACTTCTTTGTGGAAGTCTTGGCTTTCTTGGTCTTAGGGGTCTGAACGTCTACCTCTGCCATTTTTTCACTTTGATGGACCAGGTCTATCTCATCTACTTCAACGGCCTCCACAGGCTCAACTAACTTTTCTTTTCCTTTCTCCAGTTTTTTCTTCTTACTCTCTACTAAAGCTCTATGCAGTTCTTCCTCACTCTGATTTAGCTTACTCCTTGTAGTTCTTCCTCTTGGAAGAGGAATATCAGAACTCTCAGAAGGAGCAGCTTTCCTTTTCTTATTTGCTTTTGCTGTCCCAAAAGTTTGAGCTTAGGAGTTCATTTTTTTTAGATTGTAACTATCGCCTAACTTTTTAAACAAATCCGCCAGGGTTTTCTCAGTAGATGAACCATGTTCATTTGTGTGCTTTCCCAGATTTACTAACCCTTCAACTGCTTCTCCTGATTCACTTTCCCCTGCCTTCTTGACACCTTCTTCCATTTCTAGCTCATCTCCACAAATAGCGATAGATTCAGAGGTGGGTGAAGAATCAACCACATCTTTCCCTTTTCCCCTCTCTTCACTCCTTACTCCCTCTCTCTCCTTTTCTTTTTCAATTTTGTTTTTACCACCTCTCTATGCTCAGGCAATTCCACATCTATCACAGACCCAACCAGAATAAACATATTTTCTAAATTTTTAGCAATCTCAGAAACACCCTAAGAAGTAGGTTTTAGTACAGAAGATACCTGTTCAAAATCGGAAGATCTTGTTCCTTCCCCCTCAGTTGCTAACTTAAAGGAATCGCTCGAATTTTGTGCTTCTTGAGCCTGGATTTCTTGAGCTTAGCATTTAGTTTTCTTGCTAAAGCACCTTTGGCCACTATTTTTCTAGCGATCATCTTAACTCTCCTTTTTCTAGGTTCGGGGTTAGGACTAGGTTGGGCATGGGTGGAGCTAGGTTGAGGAGGGGTTGTAGAAAACGAAGATGGAGTAGTGGGTGGTGGAGTACCATGATTGATCCAGGGATCAGACATAGTGGTTAGAGCTTAGTGATGAAAGGAAAAGATTGAGATCGAAGGCAAAGAGAGATGAAAGGGTTTCGACGGTTTTTAGAGATAATGAGAATTTGCAGAGATGATGATGAGGGATTTAAAAAAGGAAGTGTAATTAATACATAACATCAACCTTTCTGGGTTAATTAGAAGTCTAATCAGTCTGCAACTTTTAGTTTGGAATGGCGATTACACTTTCCCTAGGATCTAGGTGTTTTAATACGGTAAGGATTCTTTAGTTGAGACGGAACTGGTTCAAATCTTTTTAGGATAATCTTTGAAAGATTTTGGACTTGGTTAGACTTCTGCTCATGATTTAAATATTAGTATTTCAAAAATGTGCAGAGTGTAGAACGCATACCTCGCCTTTCAGATGAACCAACACTGATGAACCAGGTTCATCACTTAAGAATCCTCTTGATCAAGCCTCAATTTTCAACAATAGAGAAAATTTCATTAGTAACCAGTGAGTCATATCAAAATATGGCAAAAGAGTATGCTATTTACAGCATGAGACTGAGTAACAGTTAATCTGATTATTTACACAAGTTTCAAATTTTCTAGCCAAAATTTTTTATTTTTTTTCCATCAATTTTTTCATTTTTTTTTTCTCATGTACATTCTGAACTGGTTCAATTAGGTGATCTTAATCATCCCTAACTCTAACATGTTCCTTTCAAAATTCTCTCTAGTCAGTGCTTTTGTAAAGATGTCGGCAATCTGTTTATCAATAGAACAAAATTCAATAGAGATCAATCCCTTCTCATAATTGTCCCTTAAAAAATGATGTCTAACATCTATTTGCTTTTTTCTTTTATGATTAACGGGATTCTTTGTCATACTGATAGCACTAGTGTTATCACAAAAGATAGGAATACATCCAACATCGATTCCAAAATCCACCAATTGTTGTTTAATCCACCAATTGTTGAGCAAAACATAAGACTGCAGCCACGTACTCAGTTTCAGTAGTAGATAGGGCCACATAATTCTTCTTTTTAGTGGACCAAGACACAAATCATGAACCAACAAAGTGTGCCATACCTGAGGTGCTCTTTCTATCCACTAGAAAATCTGCATAGTCAGCATCAGCATATCCCACAAGGTTAAAGTTACTACCTTTTGGGTACCAAAGACAAAGATCAGTGGTACCCTTTTAGGTATCTCAAGATTCTCTTTACAGCAATTAAGTGGGATTCCTTTGGTATTAGCCTGAAATCTTGCACAAATTCCAACACTGAAAACAATGCCAGGTCTACTAGCAATGAGATACAACAAAGAACCAATCATTCCCCTATACAACTTTTGATCAACAGATTAACCAGGTTCATCTATATCTAATTTTGTGGCTGTTGCGATAGGAGTGTCAATTTCTTTGGAATCTTCCATTTTGAACCTTTTAAGCAACTCTTTTACATACTTTTGCTGATGGATCAATAGTTCTATTTGAATTTTGTTTAGTTTGTAAGCCTAAAAATAAATTAAGCTCACCCATCATGCTCATTTCAAATTCACTCCCCATTAGTTTAGCAAATTCTTTACTTAGCTTATAAGTAGTTGCTCCAAAGATTATGTCATCTATATATATCTGAACTACCAAGAGATCTTTACCTTTTTCTTTCAAGAATAGAGTACTATCAATTTTACCTCTCTTGTAGTCATGCTTAAGCAAAAATTTTGATAATCTTCCATACCATGCTCGTGGAGCTTGCTTGAGTCAATACAATGCTTTGTCAAGTTTGTACACATGATCGGGATTCTCCTTGTCCTCAAACCCCGGAGGTTTCTTGACAAACACTTCTTCCTTTAGATAGCTATTTAGAAAGTCACTCTTGACATCCATCTGGTGAAGGGTGAATTCCATGTAAGCAGCAAAGGCTATGAGGAGTCTTATTGCTTCCAGCCTTGCCACTGGAGCAAAAGTTTCATCATAGTCTATGCCTTCCTCTTGAATATATCCTTGAACCACCAATCTTGCCTTGTTCGTAGTCATTTTTCCACCTTCATCAAGTTTATTTCTGAATACCCACTTAGTGCCAATTATTGATCTATCCAATGATCTTGGTACCAGATGCCAAACTTGACTCCTTTTAAATTGGTTGAGTTCATCTTTCATTGCATTTACCCAGTCTGCATCCTGCAAAACCTCACCAATATTTTTAGGTTCAATAAGAGATAAGAAAGCATCAAAAGCACAAAGATTCGTTAAAGAAGATCTGGTTTTGATTTCAGAGGTTGGATCATAATGTTCTCAATAGGGTGAGAACTTTGATATCTGTAAGGTTTCACAACCAACTGGTTACTCCGTGATGTTCCTTCAATGCTTTGTTGCTGTGGAACAGGTTCAGGCACAGATTCCAACGAAGTTTGGGAATTATTTTGTTCTATTCTCCCTGTCATGTTGCCAGGGATGGATGATCCTGTTCCTTCCTCCAGTGTTGCTTCAGTCTGGGTTGTGATCTCATCTGAGTTTCTAGCTAGCCCAATTGCTTCATCATCTTGTTCATGTCTCTCAGAAAGAATGTTAGTTTTATCAAAAACTACATGTACACTTTCTTTAACACACATAGTTCTTTTGTTATAAACTTTATAAGCTTTAATATGTGAAGAATATCCCAAAAATACTCCCTCATCACTTCTGGGATCGAACTTACCTAGGGAGTCTTTACCATTGTTGTGCACAAAGCACTTGCAACCAAATGCCCTAAGGTGGGATATATTTGGATTTCTCCCTTTAAGTAACTCATAGGGAGTCTTCTCTACAAGGGGTCTTGTCATGCACCTATTTATGATGTAGCATGCAGTATTAACAGCTTTTGCCCAGAAACTATGGGGTAATTTACTAGAAAGGAGCATAGTCCTAGCCATATCTTTTAGTGTCCTATTCTTTATTTCAACTACTCCATTTTGTTGTGGAGTTCTAGGAGAAGAAAAATTATGATCTATGCCATGCACATCACAAAATTCAGCAAACTTAGCATTTTCAAATTTAGTGCCATGATCAGAACTAATTGATGCAAGTTGATTTCCTAATTGTTTCTGAATTTTTCTAACAAAAGAAGTGAACATGTCAAATGCTTCATCTTTAGATGTTAGAAATAGTGTCCAAGTAAATCTAGAATAATCATCAACAAGCACTGTCACATATCTTTTACCACCCATGCTTAATGTTCTCATTGGACCACAAAGATCCATATGGACCAGTTCCATCGTTCTGGTGGTACTTACCACTTTCTTGCTTTTAAAAGAGGATCTTACCCGCTTCCCCCTTGCACAAGCCTCACAAACTTTGTTTTCCTTTAACTTAATGTTAGGCAGTCCTATCACTAAGTCCTTGGAGACTAATTTGTTGAGTTGACTTAGACTTGCATGTCCAAGTCTCTTATGCCAAAGGAACGGATCACTGTCCAACACACTTAAGCAGGTTAGTTCATTTTCTGAAGGTGTGGACAGATCTATAATGTATATATTGTTCACTCTTTTTTCCTGCAAAACAATCTTGTTAGTGGTAAGATTTATCACAAAACATTTTGTAGAGGTGAATGCTACAAAGTTACCTCTATCACACAGTTGTGACACACTTTTTAGGCTATATTTCAAGTCATATATCAAATAAATATTCTCAATGGAATGAGTGTCATTCTTACCTACCTTACCAACCCCAATGATTTCACCTTTCTTTCTATTTCCAAAGGATACATTTCCTCCTTTGAGGTCCTCAAGTGAAAGGAACTGGTCCTTGTTGCAAGCCATGTGCTTTGAGCAGCCACTATCCATGTACCATATTTGGCTGTTCCCTTTCACTTGAACCTATAAAAAAGGAATCAGGGGTTAGTTTTAGGAATCTAAACTAGTTTGGGTCCCTTTCTATAAGCAAAAGGATGAAATAAATTCCTTTTAGCCCAACTTGGCAACCAACTCTTCCCTTGAACAAAACTTTTGTTCTCTTGACTGGCATTTTCTTTTGCATTACATTTAATTTTATAGTGACCAGTCTTACCACAGTGGGTACAAATTTTGTTCTCAGGAAGGGTGAGGTACTTTCTTTTAGGATCCCACTTAGGCAGCTGATTCCCAAAGCCAAATCCTCTTCTATTACTACTATGATTTTCCTGTAGCCATGTTAAAGCATCGGAGGATTTGTTCCATTTACAAGTTCTATCTAGTTCATGATTCACCTTGCCTAGTTCCTCCTTCATCACTCTTACCTGTTCATCCTTCCTATACAGTTCATCTTTTAGCTTAGCTACATTTTCTTCTAAGGTGAGTTGTGAGTTGTCAGCTATCTTCTTACTGGTTCCTAGTTTCATTTTTAGGTTTTCAGATTTTAACTCTAGGACATTAGCTTCAAATGTATGAACCTGGTTCTTCAGAGAAGTATTTTCACTCACAGTCTCACTGACTCTGAGTTCTGGGTTCTTACACTTTGCCTTTAAGATTACACAATCCTTAGACACTTGTTCCTTTTCTTTATTTATTACCTCAGATTTATCAATAAAATCTAGTAGCAATTCAGAGAGTTTTTCTTTAGACAAAAACTTAATCTTGTCTTTGAGATGAATTATACTTACCTCAGATTCCTCATGAGATTCCTCATCTGATTCTCCAATTTCCACAAGTGCTTGTTCATCTCCATCTCATCATCTGATTCCTCCTCTGAACTTTCTCCCCAATCAGCAGCCATAGCCTGTTTTGATCCTTTGTTCTTCTTGGGATGAACCTGTTCCTTCTTCTGGTTCCTTCTTTCAAATCTTTCCTTCTTCCATTCAATTTCCCTTTGAGGGCAGTTCTTGATGTGATGATCAGTCTCCCCACACTTGTAACAGCCCTCATTAGTCATTTTTTCATGTACCCTTGTCTTGTTGTAATTTCCACCTCTTGAGGAACCCTCTCCTCTCATAATATATTTCTTGAAATCCTTGGTGATCATAGCCATTTCATCTTCCTCCAGATCAGCTCCTTCAGTGATTCTGAGTGCAAGACTCCTTTCCTTCTTGGGAGCATCCATCTCCATCGTCTTCCTTCTAAGTTCATAGGCAGTGAGATTTCCAATCAGCTCATCCAGTTTAAGAGTTGCAATGTTCTTAGATTCCTGGATTGCAGTGATCTTGCTTTCCCAAGAAACTGGCAGAACCCTTATCAGAATCTTCTCTCAACTTTGTCTTATTCAAGAAGAGTCCTTCCAAGAGATTTCAGTTCATTAGTCAGTTTAGTAAACCTTGTATACATCTCTTGAATAGTCTCTCCTTCCTTCATATAGAAATTCTCATATTGAGAATATAGTAGAGTACCTCTGGACCTCTTCACTTGAGCAGTTCCTTCATGATTCACTTGCAAAGTGTCCTAAATTTCTTTAGCATTGGTACAACTTTGAATTATGATGTACTCGTCTGGACCAAGTCCACACACAAGCCACTTCTTGGCCTTAGCATTCTTTTCCACTTTATCAGATCCTCAGCAGTGCATTCAACTCTTGTCTTTGGAACATCTACTCCTTCACCATTCTTTTTCAAGGTGGACAAGGGACCATCAGTAACAATGTCACATAGCTCGTAGTCTTCTCCAGTTATATGGTTTCTCATCATGTTCTTCCACCAGGAGTAGTACTGGCCATTGAAGAGTGGAGGCTTGGCAGTTGATTGTCCTTCCCAGTTCCCAAGTGGTGCACTCATCTTGATCCTCTCCTAAGGTGTTAGCCTCTTCAAGGATAACCCGCTCTGATACCAATTGATATTTTATACGTCAATACCACACAGGGTGATTTGTGTGGTGTCTGATTTTCGTGTGCACTTGTTATAAAAGGACCAACTTCTTCTATGTATTCCAACTCCTACTGTTTGCGGAATAATAAATACAGAAAATAAATAACACAGAGATTTTTATGTGGAAACACCTGGCTCAAAAGGTGAAAAAACCACGACCTACTTCGCAGTAGGATTTTCCCAAAACTCTTTACTAAATCAGTGAGCCAAACAGCATTTACAAAAACTCTTTTGTAAACCTAGGATTACCTTTAATCCCTTGTAGCAAACTAGCCTCTAGCTATTTGCGACAAACTCCAAGTTAGCTATTACTTGAAACACACAGTACCTATTACAAACGCTTCTAGATAAAGTTGAAAAGGTACAAGTTAAAATCACCTACTACAAATAAACTAGACTAAAAGACAACAGTTGGAACTGGTTCTTCTAGCTGGTTCAAGTAGCTTCAGATTCACACCCTCAAATGTCACACGAATTGCTTGCAAAATTGCCTTGCTAATTTTGCTCTCACTCTTGCTTAACTTCTGCTTTTGTGCGTACCTGTACAATGAAAACGATCTGCAGTATATAGGATTAGTAGATAAGGAATTAACTAGAGTTCTAATGCTACTCTTCCTTGGTGGAAGAGTTCTAGTTAATCTCAACTCCTCAAATCCTTCCTTATCTTTGATTCTGTTCTTACTGAAAAAGGAGTCATTCTCCTTATCATTTTGCAATCTTTTCGATCAGAAGATATCTCTTATTTTACCATATTTTGTTTATCTCCTGCATGTGCACCTCACGTGCATTTGACTCTGCTCGTGTCTATATCTGCCAGTGATAGACTTGGTTCATTTCTGAGTTCCTTTGTCAATCTTCAAAACTATTCAATTTCTTGGACCAACATAATGCATTATTATATTTTTCCGATGGTTTAATTGCATTACAACATTAACGATTATTATTCAGTGAAAGGCGGACAATGCGGTAAAGAGCATAGGCAAACGAATTAGTAGGAAAAGAGATTGATTGGTTGAATCTTCTTTGAGGAGTTTCTAGATTATGTGAATTTAAGATGAAAGTGAAGTAAGAACCATCTTATTCATTAGTCACACCTTCAATGAGACATATAATCGTACTAATTTTTAAGGACTTTGCTTATTGATTCTCCATTTGCATGTTTTTTTAATCAAGTAATTTGTGTGAATGCCACTTGCACCTCTCATTTAATTCGAGAGAGAAGATATATATTGTTAATGAGGGAGATAGATTTTATTTTATTGACAGGCATATATGATAAGATTCTTTTTTATTTGACAGGATCATCATTGAGTTAAAGTAATAAATCTCAAGTTCCAATAGTTTCATATAAATGACATTTAGAAATTCTGTTATGTATGGTAGATTCCATGAACTGATCAGACATGTTGGAAAAATACGGTTCACTATTTTCTACTTCAGATCTTGCTCCACAAAAGAATTCGTCATATTTTTTAAAGTGGCAGCCCATCAAGGAAAAGAAAAGGAGAAAAACAGTGCAACAAAGTTGGCATACTATTAGATAAATTTATTATAGGCACAATTCGTAAAAAGATCTCCTAACAGGTGAGTGAGAGCTATTTTTGTTCAACCATAACACGTTATAATAATTTTATAGACAACATTTTAATTAACCTTAATTTTATTTGTTCGTTTTTATTTAACGGAATAATAGTTTGTCTTGCTTAACGTACTTTCCATGACAAAGATAGGGAATTTGATTTAATCCTAAGAGGGGAGCAAGAAAGCATCAGTCTTACTCTGCACAACTGTATAATTTTTTCTTGAACTATTCGGTCAGGTTTGAAAAGATTCGCTTGTCGACATTAGATTGAATTTTTTTTTTATTTTTTTGCTTAACCCTAAATCTTAGGAATATGTTTCTACGTCTATGCAAAACTTTCACATGGTTCTTGCTATTTACGCATGACTTCTACTGTTGGTGAATCGGTGCAAGCAACCTCTCCCCCACCCCATCCCCCCAACCTAAACCTAGGCCCACATATATATATATATATATATCAATTCAGTATATAAGAAAAAACTAAAAAAGGTCAAATTGGAAGTGATGAAAAGACGGGAAAACCCTTTTTGTCCTATCTGAGTTAGTTCATTGTGTGAATTGAAGGATTTTGGACTTCTGGTGGTGGTGGTGGGGTAATGACGGGCCGGATGCGGCATATTCCATGCTGAGTTGGGCAGATTTTCCATTTTTCCTTTCCAGGACCAGCCCCACCTCATCCTTGCCCGCCCTACCACTACTAACATTCCGATAAAAAGCAATCAAAAATTTACGACCAAAATTGTTATATTAAAAAAAATGATCAAAGTTGGATAAATTATTAAAAAATAATTATAAATAAATTAGTGACTAAGTTTGGTCGCTTTTTGGTCGATAATGTGGTTAAAATATTGACCGGACTGGTCAGACTTGCTTGGTCAAAGAAATATTAAAATTAGCGACCAACTTTGGTCGGTAAAGTGGGACTCAGTTGTAAATTTTTTAATTATTATATTATTATTTTAAAAAATTATAAAATTTAAAGTTAGCGACCAAAGTTGGTCGCTTATGAAAGGGGAAGCAAATAGAGACCAACTTCGGTTGCTAATCTGAGACCCAGATATAAAATTTTAATAATTATATTATTATTTAAAAAAAAATTCTAAAATATAAATAAATATAATTTAAAATTAGCGACCAAATTTGGTCGCTTAAGAAAGGGGAAGCAGATAGAGACCAATTTTTGTCTCTAATCTGGGACCCAGT
>ML358748.1:0-25497 GCA_005239505.1 Nicotiana paniculata | reverse complement strand
ATTCCACCTTCACAACGATGTTAATACCCCATACTTCTTTAAGCACAATTATATTAAGAGTCAGTACATATATTTTTCTTTCAACACACACAAGTGTCCATTTATTTCTTTTTTTTTTCTTTTCTTTTTCAAGTGACTCTTATTATTTTTCAACACAGTGCACCTTTCTCCTTATTTCAATTCTTCCCCTCACACACCAACCTACCACCCCACACTTTAACTGTTTCATATTTCATACATTTCCAGTGCTTACTAGAGGTGACAAGGTTCAAATAGATGATTGATTCAAACAAAAGTGATATGACTTGTAATGTGGTTGCCAAAGAAAAAGGACNACACTCTAGTCAAAGCAGTTAAGCAAATCTTAAGAATTCCTGATTTATGGTATTTATTCAAGAGTCAAAAACTGAGCCTAAGCGTCACAACCATAGTACTGACTATTCTCAAGGCATTAACATGGTTCGAGATATTGCCCTTTCGAGACTATTTCCTGTTATGTAATAGCTTCGCTACCATAGATGTTGGTGGATTCTCGGAGGTGAGATCATGCCCCTTCGAGGAGAGGGAACGGCCGTCGGCTTTTGAGCCGAGGGAGGATAATAAGAGGAAACGGTCCTCGATGGATGAGGACATTCTCACTGAGGCAGGGCCTATGTAGAGAAACAAAGGAGATGCCTCTGCTGAAAAATGTTTCATATGTGTTGGATATTCCGAGGACGTCAGCTCTCCTTGGGGGGATGGTTCTTCGTCTATGGCTCGAGCTAGGGGGCCTCCCGAGATTGCCGACTTTGTTAGGCCTGAGACCTCTAGTTTTGAGGGAGAGGTTCTTCGAGAGGGAAGGAGAAAGAGTCCTCCTCCATCACCTGCTTCTGCCCTCGAAGGTACTTTGAGGGATGCCAGGGGTAGGGGCCGCCCGAACAATGTGAGGTCTCAAGTTGTCATGCCTCTACTGAGAGCGGTTCAAGTGGGGCCAGGCTAGTAGACGCACGTCAACTTTTCAGGAGGATTAGCGGCTTTGTTCCGAGGTGAGTGTTTTTCGGCCTTGTTGGCTTTTCAGCTATGAATCTTCGTTCTTTGAGCTAAAGCTTTTCATTCTGCAGGTTTTTAACAAGCTCAAGTTCGACTTGCTTCGTTGTGAGACTAGTTTGCGGGGAGCTTTGGGAAAGGGAAAATCTCTTAAGATTTTTTACAATAAGAAGACGAAAGAGTTGATACATCTACGGACAGAGATGTATCGGAGTCAAAACTATGAAGGCCATCTCGAGCATCAGGTAATCCTTATCCTGACAGAGTGCATGCTCTCTTTCCCGCTTTTGGAAACTAATGTTCCGGTGCTCCAGCTGCAGAGAAAAATGGAAATGCTAGAACACCTTTGGGGTGAGGCCGAGCAAGTTAATTCCAAATGCGATACGTTGAAGGTGCAGATAGGCGTTCACGATGTGGCCCAAAGGAATGCCTTAGCCAAGGCTTGTGCCCGTGAGGTGCAACTTCGTAATGCTTGAGAAAGTAGCTCAATTCAGAGGAAAAGGATTTCCAAGCTCGAGACCGATCATTTGAATATTAAGGCCGAGGTCGTGGACATCCGGGCTGAAGCTGAAGAAGTTCGAGCGAAGGCCGATAAGAAAGTGGTCGTTTATTTAAAAGATGTTGTCGATGCTCGGGCTGAGCTGAGAGGAGCATTTAACAGAGAGAGGAGGGGCAATGAGTATGCCCGATGCAGGTCTCGGAGGGAGACCCTCGAAGAGATACATGCTAAGGGATTTGACCTGTAGGAAGAGATAAAACAGGCCAAAGCGGACGAGATCGACGCCAAATGTTTCCTTTCCTCTTGAGCTGATATTGATATTTGAAGGCCGTCGTGGGAGCTGGTCGGAGGGTCCGTCAAGGGAGCTAGACCCGAGTGTGGAACAGATTTTCTTCTTTGTTGTTTTCATACGAATCATTTGGGAGCGTTGTAAATATGTATTTGTAATACACATATATATATGACAGATTCTTTGGTTTCTTTGATTTGCTTATTGATAGTTAGCATGATGAATTGGTCGTTTAGGTGAAACCCTTGGGGTTATAAATTGGCCCCGAGGCTATTTAAGCTGGCGACTTGGGCTCTTACGCGTTACGTCAGTACGACCTTTGGTGTAGCTAGTGACTTGGGCTCTTATGCATTTGGCCCTTAGGTGCTTTAGTTAACCATTTCAGTCAAGTCGGGTTTCGACTCGAGCTCAATGGGCCTCAGGTTTTCAAATCGGCCCTAAGGCGCTTTGGGTCGGTACAACCTATAGCTGGCAACTTGGGCTCTTACTCAATTTTCCCTGAGGCACTTTAGATAACCATTTCGGGTTTAGTCTCTGAGTCGGGTTTTGACTCGAGCTCAACAACACACGAGATTTCAAACCGGCCTTGAGGCACATTGGGTCGGTACGACCTGTAGCTGGCGACTTGGGCTCTTACGCGTTAGGTAGGTACAACCTTCGGTGTAGCTGGCGACTTGGGATCTTACATCTTTGGCCCTAAGGTGCTTTAGTTAACCATTTCGGGCTTAGTCTCCGAGTCGGGTTTCGACTAAAGCTCAACGGCCCTTAGGTTTTCATGTCGGCCCTCAGGTGCTTTGGGTCGGTACGACCTATAGCTGGTGACTTGGGCTCTTACGTGATAGGTCGGTACGACCTTCGATGTAGATGGAAACTTGGGCTCTTACTCATTTGGCCCGGAAGCAATTTATTTAACAATTTTGGGCTTAGTCTGCGAGTCAGGTTTTGACTCGAGCTCAATGGCCCTCAGGTTTTTAAATCGGCCCTAAGGAGCTTTTGTCGATACGACCTTTGATGTAGCGGGCGACTTGGGCTCTTACGCTTTAGGTCGGTACGACCTTTAACCGGTTCTTTTCAAAGTTTTTCGAAGTAATTGGAGGACTGTGATTTTATGGCAACAGTCGGACGTCTTTGAGTCACGTTAGTTTGGCCATAGCCTTATAACGGTGGTCATTGTATTTGGATGTAGCCTTTTAGTCCCCGTGTGGGATAGCCACGATGTCTATATCAAGGGTATGCCTTTTAGGGGTCTTACAAGTTTGATATATAACCTTGACTTTGATATCATTATTATGCCTTTTTAAGGTCTTACAAATTTACACATGCCTTGCTTGAGGTCTTATAGTTTTGATGTTGCATCATGGAGGGCTTACGAGTTTCAAGTTTCTAGCCCGAAGGTCTTATGGCTATGAGTCGACTGTCGAGGACATTCCTTGGGTCAGAATTGATATTTCCTCGTTGAGGGCTTATGTCGTTGGTATTTCCTCGTGGAGGGCTTATTAGTTCGAAGTTGCCGCCCCTGAGGTCTTACGGCTTCGAGTTAGATAACTTGATGAGCCTACAGTTGAAGACAGTCCTCGAACCGGAGTTGATATTTCCTCATGGAGGGCTTATGAGTTCACAGTTGCCGGCCCTAAGGTCTTATGGGTTTAATTTTTTAGTGACTCGATGGAGTGACTGTCGAGGACAGTTTCGAATGGCCGGTATATTCTTGGGCCTGAGGTCATTTTTTTTGAAAATAGCAAACTTCTTTGATGAACGAACTGTTTTGATGATAAAAGATTCTTCTCCGATTACTTGTTACAATTATACATGTTTCACCATCGAGGTTTCAATTATTCTATGTGGACACGGTTCATTCGACCGTTTGGTCATGTACATTGTTCTCCTGTCGACACCCTCTTTGGCATATTTTAATGATCTCCCAGGGGGATTCCCCTCAGTATATGAGGTTGATCGGAGAGAAGCTTTGAACACTTAGTGAGTTCTCCTTAGGTGGTATATGGGTGTTGCCTCGTTAAAAACCTCATCGGTAAAACCCATTTGGGATAAATTCCGACGTGAGGGAAAAGAGAACAACACATGCTTTAAAACCTAAGGCCTTCGAGCTGGAGGATGCTTCGGTTCCTTTCAATAAAACACCTGCACATAGGTTAGTGTAAAGTGTTAAGGAAAGAGGGAGAGGATAGTACCTTAGCCATGGCGGTGTTCATGCCTCGATATGCTTTGGTTATCCGTTCTGAGGACGCGTCACCGTCCTTTATTCGTTCCTATGAGGATGTAGTTTGTGATTGTTACTTGGCCGTTCATTTTTTTTTTTGGATCCTTTGATGTAGAAGGTGTCGGTGCCACATCGTGCATTGCGAACCTTTGTTATGCTGCGTGCTGCTCTCAGTATACTATTTTTACTCCATCCTTCGTAGAAAATTTCATCATTTTATAAAGGGTTGACGACACCGTCCTCATATTGTGAATCCATGGCCTTCCAAGAAATGCATTTTATCTCATGTCACCTTCGATGACATGAAACTTAGTATTTTGAATTGTACCGGCCACATTGACAGGGAGGATGATTTCCCCTTTTGTTATCTCCCTTGCCATGTTGAATATGTTGAGGACTCAAGAGGCGGGCATGATCTAGTCGAGCAACCCAAGTTGCTCTACCAACCTCGACCGAATTATGTTGGCCGAGCTACCTGGATCCACGAGAACATGCTTAATTTGAAATTTATTCAACAAAAAAGAAATTACCAGTGCGTCATTCTGAGGTTGAGACAAGGTCTCGATGTCTTCTTCACTGAATGAAAAGGCGTCTTCAGCTATGTAGCTACGACTTCACTTTTCCCTAGTGATGGTTACCTTTGTTTGCTTAAAAATGGGTCACTGAGGGACGTCGATTCCATGAATAATCATGTGGATGATGTGTCATGGTTCTTCTGTATCATTTTTCTTGTTTGCGTCTTTTCCTCGAAATTTGTTTTTAGCTCGGTTGCTGAGGAATTCTCGAAGGTTCCCTTTGCTAATTAGTCGGGCTACATCTTCTCGAATTTGTCTCCAATCCTCGGTCCTTTGACCGTGGGTATCGTGATATTCACATATCAAGTTGGGGTTTCTCTATGAAGGATCCGATAGCACGGGTCTCGGCCATCTGGTATCCCTAATCTTACTTATGGCCAATACGATGTCTGAAACATCGATATTGAAGTTGTACTCATATAGTCGGGGTGCTACTATCGGCATTGTGTTCCTGTCGAACCTTGATTTATTCATGAGTCCCCGAGGATTCTGTCCTCGATCCATCCTTTGGTCACTTCGAGGTATGTTACGCCTCGGGATATTTCTCTGATTTTCTACGTACGATTGATACCTTTCTTTGTTTTTCCTTGGCTCTCTTTCTAGAAGCCTTGATTCCTTTGCTAAGACTCTTCTATTATACACCGGTCCCAAGGGGGCTTCCAATTGGTCGTCCTCGACCCATGATCTTCGACTGATACCTGTTGTGTACATCCACCCAAACTACGGCAGGGTACTTGATTAAATTTTGCTTAAGTTGTTTGAAGCTATCGAGCTTCGTTCATTCAAGCCCTGAGTGAAGGCTTGTACCGCCCAATCGTCGTAGATTGGTTATGATTCTATTTTTTCCAATTGAAAGCGGGATAAGAACTCCCTTACCATGTTATTATCCCGTTGCTTGATTCTGAAGACATCAGATTTCCTTGTAGCGATATTGATGGAATCAGTATGTGCTTTCACAAAGGACTCTGCCATCATGGCAAATGAATCTATCAAGTTCAGGTACAGGTTATGATACCACTGCATGCCCCCTTTGAATAGTGTTTCTCCAAATTTCTTCAATAGGACGGATTCAATCTCGTCATCTGTTAGGTGGTTCCCTTTCACAACAAAAGTGGAGGTAGTAATATGCTCATTGGGGTCCGAGGTTCCGATGTATTTCGGGAGATTAGGCATTCTGAATATCTTCAGGACGGGCATCGGAGCTGCACTTGGAGGGTCTGGCTTTTGCACTAACTTTTTTGAATCTACACCCTTCGGAATCGAGGGTGCTCCCGGGATTTGATCCACCCTCGAGTTATAGGTCTCCACTTTTTTGTTATTAGTTTCTATCTTCTTTTCTCCCCATTCGATCCTCTTTGCGAGGTCTTCGAGCATCTTCATAATGGCAGGGTCGGCTACTGACTAATTATTGCTTGACCTTTCTTGTGCCTGTTCGACTCGAGGAGCCATTTCTGGTGCTGCTGTGCTTGGGGTTCTCTGATGGCTTTGTAGCTGAGCAATAGCCACCTGTTGTGCCTACAACATCTAAAAAATGACATGAAGGCAAACTTCCCTTTCCCTTTGATCAGGGGCTCCCTGCGCTTCACGTTGGTCTCTTTCACGCACACTTCCATCTGTATGAGAGCGAACATCGACATGTTGAGCGTTGCGTGAGCCTTCGTCGACAGGGATTTGCACTGGTTCCCCTTAAGGGTATTACGGTAGCACACCGACACCTGAAGCAGTTGTGGTATTCTCTCCGTGATCCTCAGGACCGTTGTTTTCATGTGCGTTTACCGAGTTACAAATTTTCTAACCTGAAATTGAAGACTCTTGGACAAGAAAAAGTGTAAAGAATAAGTTTTGTTTTTTGAAAACCAGCACTAAAACAATCACTATTATTTTTAGCCCAACGGTGGGAGCCAAACTGTTTACCTTGAAAATAGTAATTATAATTATACTTGATTATGTGGTTCTAAAAATATGTGATTTATTGTAATACCAGTTGTTTGGGCAGTAGATGCTAAGTGAGAAGTGACAAAACGAGATAAGAGCAAAAGGTAACGAGATTGAGCAAATCGAGCAGCGGAGGGACTCGTCTCGAGGATGGTCGAAATGGGCCTCGAGGTCGAGTTTAGGATCTTGACAAGGGGCTGTGGAGAATGATATAACGGTTTTGAAGGCCTAAAAGATGGCCTATTTATGATCAATAACAAGTAATAAATGGATAACAATAAATGAAACACAACAAATGGAAGACAATAAATCAATGAAACAATTGTAGAGAATATTTTTGTCAGAGAGCAGTGGATGTTCTTGTTCTTGTATTGAATATCACGTGTCTTTACAAAGTCACAAGGGTCCCCTTTATATATGAGGGGGAATCCCAACATAGTACATGTGTAATTAAAGCAAATAGAGATGGATGGTACATCCATTTAACGCCACGGTATGGGCTTGTACTATTTTGTGTACTTTGTTAGCATTAATTACGTGCCTTTTGAGAATTTCCTGCCTTTTCACATTGGTCTTCTATTTGCACTGCCCCGTGGTCGAGGACCTTAGATATGACAGCTCGATGAAAAAACTCAAACCTTCGAGCCTTCTAAGCGTCGTAATGACCATAAAATCGTGCTCTCCGATTTTAGTCATATACAGGGGTAGATTAGAAGAAGTTAATGCAAAAACCATTTCCATAGAGTGTGGCTCCGAAGCCCATTATAATGAAGTTCATAATGCCCGATATCCCGAAGTACAACGGGACCACGGACCCCAATGAGCATATTACCACTTACACTTGTGGTATAAAAGGGGACGACTTAAAGGATGACGAGATTGAGTCTGTCTTATTAAAAATATTTGGAGAAACACTGTCGAAGGGGGCCATGATGTGGTAACCTAACCCGGAACTCGATAGATTCATTTTCCATGCTGGCAGACTCTTTTGTGAAGGCACACGCGAGTGCCACAAAGGTTTCTACAAGAATGTCCGACGTCTTCAAAATTAAACAAAGGGAGAACGACATGTTAAGGAAACCACCAGTCTCCGACGACTAGGTAGTGCAGGCCTTTACTCAGGGCTTGAACGACCAAAGCTCGATATCTTCGAAACAGCTGAAGCAAAATTTGATCGAGTATCCCGCCGTAACATGGGAGGACGTCAACAACAGGTACCCATCAAAAATTAGGGTCGAGGATGACCAGTTTGAATCCCCCTCGGGTTCAGTATATCTAAGAAGGCTTTTAGCAAAAGAATCACAGAATGAAGGAAGGGGGCTGAGGCCGAAGAAGGAAAGGTATCAACCGTATGTCGAAGACTAAAGAAATGCTTCAAGGCGTAATATACCTCGAACTGATCGAAGAATGGACCAAGGCCAAAGCTCTCGCGGACTCATGAACACGTCAAGTTTCAATAGGCATTCGAGGCCAGTTGATGACACACCTCGATTGACCGAGTACAACTTCAACGTCAACGCTTCAGGCATCGTGTCGGCCATATGCAAGATCATGGACACCAGGCGGCCCAAAACCATACAATCAAATCCTTCCCAAAGGAACCCCAACTTAATGTGTAAATACCTTAGAACTTATGGGCACAAGACCGAGGACTGTAGAGAGCTTTGACAAGAGTAGTCCGATTGTTAAATGAAGGGCACCTTCAAGAGTTCCACAATGATCGGGCAAAAAATCACTTTCGAGAACGAGATTCCAACAGAAAAAAGAACCAGGGGAGCCACAGCATATCATTCACATGATCATCGGAGCGGTCGACGTCCCTCAAATGCCCATGTTGAAGCTAAAAAAAGTATCCATCACGATGGAAAGGCGGACTCGGGACTATATACCCGAGGATACCCTTGTATTCGGCGAGGAAGATATTGCGGCCTTTGTAAATACCCGTAAATTTTCTATGTCTATAATAATGCCCGAATAGGTCCCTGTGCTGTTACAACCGTAAAAATTCTTAAAAACGGTCCTATTTTTAGTAAAAAGTATCCCAGAACTTGAAAGATTAAATTTTCCAGAAATTGCGCATTATGCGACACACTATTCGATCGCATAACACGTATGCGGACCGCATACTGGTCGCATACTTGGACAGTAGCCTGTCCAAATTGAGAACAACCATGCGACCTGGAATGCGATTGTATTTTTGGTATGTAGACCGCATATTTGTCGAATTCTTTCCCCATTGTTTTCTCGAGGGAGGTTATGCGACGTACTATGCGATCGTATAACAGGTATGCGGACCACATAGTGGTCGCATACCTAGGCATTGTGGTTCCCATTTTGGCCCATTTGAAGGCCAACTATGCGACATGAATGCGAACTGCATAGCAGGAACAGGATCGCATTCCTGACCGCATTTCTATGTAAGGGCTCCTATTTTCTAAATTTAAGACCCGACCCCCTGTTTTATAAAACACTCCTTCCCTTAATTTTTAACGATTTTCTGACCAATAATAGAGAGAGAAAAATAGAGTTCTTGAGCGAGAAGGTTTCAACATCATCCAATTTGATTTTCCAAAATCACTTAAGCCTGGAAGTTATCGAGTTATTGTCATCTTCTTCACCCAAAGAGGTAAGTCTTCACCCAATTTCCCCAATTTTTCAAATTTTGGGTAAGAATAAAACACACTTAGGTTGGTTCTTGAAAATAAAAAGTTAAATCTTGCATGCATATGATTTAAACCCCATAATCTAGTAAAAGGAAAAACAAGTTTGGGTAACTATTCTAAAAAAGGGGTTTAGTAGTCTAAGGGGTTACATAGTGTTTGATAAAATGCTCAATTGAGTATAAGATTCCTAATTCTAAGTGAAATATGTCACATTGTGGAATAGATTGACGGTGCTAGACGGTCTGGTGAATTGTGATAGAAATTAAAAAGGGGATGAATCAAGGTATGTATGGCTAACTTTAATATTCGTAGAGTCACCTTGTTGGTGTCCGAACATTCGGTATGAGTTTCTTGCTGAGTATATGTGAATTGATTGTCTGATTGTCTTGAGGTGTGAGATTTCATTCTCTGGTTTTTTCTTAGTCGACTATCGTGATAATTGAAATTATGAAAGGTGAATTCTATGTGATTAATCTATCATGTTCAAGGTTCATTAAATGCTTGAGTATGTTGGTATGAACGAATGGTAACAAACTCAAATGTGTAAATGTATCTAAGTGATAAGGGTTGTGTAACAAATGATGATATGCAGTTGTGAATTGATTTAATTGAACTAAATGACCATGGAAATATCGTATATGACTCATTGTTGGCAAGGTTTATTGTGGCTTAACTTCACATGGATTGTTAGTTCTAATGAATTTATATTATTTTTTATGAGCATCTTTGTGGTTGAATTAATGGATGATAATGACTATTATGAACACATGGTTGGTTGGGTGTTATGAAATTGTACTCTTGATGATATGAAACCCTGTGATTGAATTTTGGGATGTTATTGTTTGCCATGAAATGTGATGGTCCGATGGGATCGGGTTGCACGCCGCAACATGTGTAATAAGGTTGGAGAGGTAACAAGGGTCGAGTGTAAATTATACGGTGGCATCGGGTTGCACGCTGCAACACAAAGTAATGAGGGTGCAGAGGTAACAAGGGTGGAATGTAAACTGTACGGTGGGATTGGGTTGCACGCTACAACAGAAGGTAATAAATCTGAAATGTGATTGTGTTGAAATAACAATCTGTGAGGCTCTCAATTATATTTGTTTCTGTATCACTGTGCACTGTGTGTTGGTTCCTTTAACTATTTTCTATATGTGCATCTCTTGATTTTACTTTGAGTAATGTTTGCTCATACATACTAGCGCTATTCCACAGCACTAACGTCCCCTTTGTCAGGGGATGTAGGTGGGTCCATAGCAGGTAGCTTATCTCACGGTTAGTGGTGCCTCCTCCTCAGTTTTCAGTAGTACTGGTGAGCCCCACTTCCTCCCGGGTTCGTGTGTAATTCATGCCGTCTCTTTTGAGTATGTTATGTATTTTAAGGTATAGTCGGGGCCTTGTTGCTGGCAAGTATTGTCTAAACTCATAGAATTCATAGAGGCTCCATAGACAAGATGTGGGTGTATATATGTATTTTGGGTAGTAACTGTACGTATTCGGAATCGTTCTTCGTATTGGAAAGTTAAGTATGTATTGTGTATGTTTTTGGGAATCAACTATTGAAATGCTAAAAGAGAAATGATCTTGAGTTTTTAAATCCATGCTTAAATCCTAAGTTTCTATTTCATATGGATTATGGTGCATTGTATATACGGGGGAATGCATTGGGTAGGAAAGGAAATCCAGGTCCGCTTGACTGGGTTCACCTAGTTAGGCGCTGGTCTCGTCCCTCAGTTTTGGGGCGTGACAAACTTGGTATCGGAGCCTATGGTTTTAAACGTTTCCTAGGATGTCTTGGAGTCGTGTCTAGTAGAACCCTTCTTATAGGTGTGTTGTGGACCACATCTATAATTAGGGGGCTGTATGGACATTTAGGAAAGTACCCTTTTATTGCTATTCTATATCGTGCAACGTGGTGGAAGGTGACGTTTTCTATCTCTAACTCGTGCATTGTTCCAATTTTCAGTAAATGACACCCAAGAAGAGAGCTCGACTTAGCCTAGAGGCCAATGCCACCTCAGAAGTGGGCGTGAATTCTTTATCTGATGGTGCGGGTGAGAATGATTCCCCGACCCTGAATCTGTCTGATTCTTCCATCCAAGGCCAGAATATTCCTATTCCTGCTCCAGCGTAGGGTGCTACAGTCCCTCCCGCTAATGTTCTTGATCCTTCTTCAGTCCCAGCTTCTGGTCCTAGTATTTCTGATGGGGACCTCAGGAGAGCTATTCAGATGTTGACTCAGATGGTGGCTTCCCAGGCCTAAAGATCACATGCTGCCCCTGCATCCTCTAGAGAGTAATCGGTTGTTCCAGGGTCTACAAATTTATGCGGTGAGCCCCTCCAGAGTTCACAGGCACCGACCCAGAGGCCGACCATCAGAAGTTTATTGAAGAGATATACACGACCCTCCGAGTTATGAGGCCTACTGAGGTATAGGGGGTTGAGTTGGCTTCCTATCGTCTGAAAGGAGTGGCATATTCATGGTTTGAAATGTGGGAGAGTTCCCGTGGAGAGGGGAGCCCTCCAGCGAGGTGGGAGGAGTTTCTAGATGCCTTTATGGATCATTTCTTGCCTGCCGAGATTATGGCATCCTGTGCTACAGAGTTTGAGGCCCTTAAGCAGGGCACAATGAGTGTGTGGAATATCATTCAGGGTTTGTGTGCTTGTCCAAATATGCTGTTCACATGATGCCGACTATGGAGGCCAAAGTTCGACGGTTTGTTCAGGGCCTTGGTCCCTTGGTTGTTAATGAAGATGCTACAACTGCCTTGCATTCGGATATGAATTATGGGAAGATCGTGGGATTCGCCCAGGCCACAGAGGCTCGGAAGTTGAAGATAATAATGGAGAGGGAAAGTAGTAGTAGAGCCTAGTCGGCGAGCAACCCTGGGAGTTCAGTTGGAGGAGGGAGATTAGTCCTTGGGAGAGGGTCATTAGGGCCATCCCATTCCTATGCTCAGTCCCCAGCCAGTGCCCCGCCATCAGGGCACAGTTATCAATGGGGAGGTTACTTTGGATCAGGTCTAGACAGTAGGAGGTTCCATCAATCAGGTCGTTCCGATGGGAGGTTCCAGCACCAGCGGACGGCCCCATGCTATAAGTGTGGGAAGTTTCATTTTGAGCCTTTTTACCTGGATATACCAGTATGCTATAGATGGGGAGAGAGAGGCCATATCCAGCGAGTCTACCGCGCACCCAGTCAGGGCGCGGGTAAGGGTACTGCTCAGCCATCCATATCTTCAGACGCTACATCTTCAGCACGCCCTCCAGCACCAGCAGAGCGCATAGCAGCTAGGGGTAGAGCATGGGGTCAAGTGGTACCCAGCCAGATTTATGCTTTGAATGGTCGCGAGAGCGCAGAGGCTTCCCCAGATGTTGTCACAGGTATTCTGACTGTTCAGTCACACGATGTTTACAGCTTCATGAGCCATTCTCTATGTCGTCTCCGGTTGGTGATTCTATTACGATCGTACGAGTCTATAGGAATAGTGTTGTCACGTTGCGTGGTCGGGATACCACGGCCGATATTATTGAGTTAGAAATGGTAGATTTTGATGTAATTATGGGGATGGATTGACTCTATTCGTGCTTTGCTAAACTCGAATGCCGAGCCAGGATTATGAGGCTTGAGTTTCCTAATGAATCAGTTATCGAGTGGGAGGGAAATAATGTTGTGCCAAGAGGTAGACTTATTTCCTACCTTAAAGCCTCAAATATGATCAGAAAAGGGTGCATCTACCATTTGGTCTGTGTTGCGGACACAACGTTAGAGGTGCCTGCTCCCGAATCTCTGCCAATTGTGAATGAATTTCTTGAGGTATTTTTGGGCGAGCTTCCTGGGATTCAACCAGATAGGGAGATCGATTTCAGGATTGATGTATTTCCATATACGTAGAAAATATCTATTCCATATTACCAAATGGCGCCATCAGAATTGAGAGAGTTAAAAGAACAATTAAAAAGGCCTATTAGAAAAGGGTTTCATTCGGTCCCTGTGCCGTTACAACCGTAGAAATTCTTAAAAACGGTCCTATTTTGAGTAAAAAGTATCCCAGAACTTGAAATATTAAATTTTCAAGAAATTGTGCATTACGCAACGGACTATGAGATCGCATAACAGGTATGCGGACGGCATAGTGGTCGCATACCTGGACAGTAGCGAGTACAGCTACGTGACCCTGAATGCGATCGCATTTTAGTTATGCGGACCGCATAGTTGTCGCATTCTTGCCCCATGGTTTTTGTGAGGGAGGTTATGCGACGCACTATGTGATCGCATACCAGTTATGCGGACCGCATAGTGGTCGCATACCTGGGAAGTGTGGTTCCCATTTTTGCCAATTTGAAGGCCAACTATGCGACAGGAATGCGGACCACATAGAAGGGACGCGATCGCATTCCTGAACTCATTTATGTGTCGGGGCTCCTATTTTCTAAATTTAAGACCCGACCCCCTGTTATAAACCCCATAATCTAGTAAAGGGAAAAACAAGTTTGGGTAATTATTCTCAAAAAGGGGTTTATTAGTCTAAGGGGTCGCATAGTGTTTGATAAAATGTTCAATTGAGTACAAGATTCCTAGTTCTAAGTGAAATATGTCACATTGTGGAATAGATTGACGGTGCTAGATGGTCTGGTGAATTGTGATAGAAATTAAAATGGGATGACTCATGGTATGTCCTTGTTGGTGTCCGAACGTTCGGTATGAGTTTCTTGCTGAGTATATGTGAATTGATTGTCCGGTTGTGTTGAGGTGTGAGATTTCATTCTCTGATTTTTCTTAGTCGAATATCGTGATAATTGAAATTGTGAAAGGTGACTTCTATGTGATTACTCAATCATGTGCAAGGTTCGTTAAATGCTTGAGTATTTTGGTATGAACGAATGGTAACGAACTCAAATGTGTAAATGTATCTAAGTGATAAGGGTTGTGTAACAACTGATGAAAGGAAGTTGTGAATTGATCTAATTGAACCTACTGACCATGGAAATATTGTATATGACTCATTGTTGACAAGGTTTATTGTGGCTTAACTTCACATGGATTGTTAGTTGTAATGAATTTATATTATTTTTGATGAGCATGTTTGTGGTTGAATTAATTGATGATAAAGACTATTTTGAACGCATGATTCGTTGGGTGTTATGAAATTGTACTCTTGATGATATGAAACTCTGTGATTGAATTGTGGGCTGTTATTGTTTGCCATGAAATGTGATGGTCCTGTGGGATCGGGTTGCACGCCGCAACACGAAGTAATAAGGGTAGAGAGGTAACAAGCCTGGAGTGTAAATTGTACGGTGGGATCGGGTTGCACGCCGCAACACGAAGTAATAAGGGTGGAGAGGTAACAAGGGTGGAGTGTAAACTGTACTGTGGGATCGGGTTGCACGCCGCAACAGAATGTAATAAAGCTGAATGTGATTGTGTTGAAATAAGAATATGTGAGGCTCTCAATTGTATTTGTTTATGTATCACTGTGCACTATGTGTTGGTTACTTTAACTGCTTTCTATATGTGCATCTCTTGATTTTACTTTGAGTAAAGTTTGCGTATACATACTAGTACTGTTCCACAGTACTAACGTACCTTTTGCCAGGGGCGCTACATCTTTTATATCAATGTAGGTGGGTCCATAGCAGGTAGCTCAGCTCGCCGTTAGTGGTGCGTCCTCCTCATCTTTCAGCAGCACTGGTGAGCCCCACTTCCTCCCGGGGCCGTGTGTAATTCATGCCATCTCTTTTGAGTATGTTATGTATTGTACGTTATAGTCGGGGCCTTGTTGCTGGCAAGTATTGTCTAAACTCCTAGTATTCGTAGAGGCTCCGTAGACAAGATGTGGGTGTATATATGTATTTTGGGTAGTAATTGTACATATTCGGAATCGTGGTCCGTATTGGAAAGTTATGTATGTGTTGGTTATGTTTTTGGGAATCAACTGTTGAAATGATAAACGAGACATGATCTTGAGTTTGTAAATCCACGCTTAAATCCTAAGTTGCTATTTCATATGGATTATGGTGCATTGTATATACGGGAGAACGCGCTGGGTAGGAAAGGTAATCCAGGTCCGCTTGACTGGGTTCATCTGGTTAGGCACCGGTCTCGTCCCTCGGTTTTGGGGCGTGACAGCCTTATCCCAGCCTCATAACGATGCACTGGTAATTTCATTCCTTTTAAATAAGTTTCAAATTAAACGTGTGCTCATGGACCCAGGTAGCTCTGCCAACACAATCATGTCGAGGGCTGTGGAGCAGCTCGGGCTGCTCAACCAAATCGTGCCCACCTCTCGAGTCCTGAATGGATTCAATATGGCAAGTGGGACCATGAAGGTGATTTGAGATACAATGTCATACTCGGGATGCCATGGATTCATAGTATGAGAGTGGTGCCATCAACTCTTCATTAAATGATGAAGTTCCCAACAAAGGACGGTGTAAAAATGGTGTATGGAAAGCAGCGTGCAGCAAAGGAGATGATTGTTGTACATGACGTGAAACCAGCCCCGAACCTTTCCACCTCGGAGAAGTTCGAAGACAAGTAGGTAGCCAAATAGCAACCTCAGTCAGCACCAGAGATTGAACCCGAGGAACGGGTGATCGGTGGGCAGTTGTTCGGGGGTGACAAAGTCAACAGTTGAAGAACTTCAACAAGCATCAGTCTGAGGGGACGCGTAAAACATGCATTCGAAAATGAGAAACCCAAATTTTCTCAAAAGACCCATTCCCATTGCCCAACGTCGATCGCTTGATCTATGCCATGGCCTACCATTGATATCATCACCTTTCTCAATGCTCACTTTGGGTACAATGAAATTCGAATGAACCCAGAGGACCAGAAAAAGACTTTGTCCATCACGAAGTATGGTTCATATTCTTATAATGTAATGACTTTCGAGCCAAAGAATGCGGAAGCCACATAAAAATGCATAGATAATGAGATATTCAAACACCAAATAGGTAAACCTATGGAATTTTACCTTGATGGCCTTCCAGTTAAGTCCCTACGCGAAAAAGACCATTTGACTCCTTTGCATGTAGCGTTCGGCAACCCCAAAGGGTATAACACGAAGCATGACCCCTGGTGATTCGAATAAGTTCTCAAGTTTAATGGTATGGGGCAGAGGAATCGAGAGCAATCTCGATAAAATCAAGGCCACCGAAGGCTCAAGCCTCCGCTACTTCGGAGTCGGGGAATTAGTCCTGAGGAATATCACTTTCAACGCTCGAAACCTGAACGAACGAATAAAGGGTCATACCACATCCTCAGAAGTAGTAGGCAAAAAGCCCTTCAAACCTAACGCCGTGGAAGGAAAACGGATGCTAACCAACTAGAACATATTAATTCCCAAGCGCTATATTCGCTAAGGTATAACTTTATCTCTTTTGTTTTATTTTATACTAACTCGTTACAGGTGTTCGATCAAGAGGAATCGAAGCACCCTACAGCTCTAAGACCTTGGGTTTTAAAGCATGGATTTCACTATTTTTTCCTTAGATCGGATTTTATCCCGAACGGGTTTTACCGGCAAGGTTTTTAACAAGGCGACACATATATTCTACCTAAGGAAAACTCGCCAAGTATCCAAGGATTCTATTCAATAAACCTCGAATACTGGGTGGCATCACCCTTGGAGGTTACCCTTTCAAAGAAAGCAAGTTATACCAAAGAAGGCCTCGACAGACCAATGTTCTAATGGGCCAAACGGTCAAATGAACCGTTTCCATGTAGAGTAATCAAGCCTCTGAACATGTACACACATATCAAGTAATCAAAGAAGCCTCTTTTCTCATCAAAATGCTTCGTGCCTCATAGAAGTTTACTACTTCCACATAAGACACCTCAGGGCCCGAAAACTCTCGAATACTCGGAGACTGTCGTCGAGAGTCAGCTCATGGAGCCGTCAAAAACTCAAATTCGTAAGACATCAACGAGGAAACTTCGAGCAAGTAAGCCCTCCATGAGGCGACATCAAATTTATAAGACATCAACAAGGCAACTTCGAGCTAGTATGCCATCCACGAGGCAACATCAAATTTATAAGACCTCAACAAGGCATACTCAAAATCGTAAGACCTTAGAAAAAAGGCATACCCCGATATTAGGTTCGAGACTATATATTCGAACTTGTAAGACCCCCAAAAAGGCATACCCTCAATATAGATGCCGAGTTCATCTCACCCACGGACTAAAGTCTACTGGCAAACATAAAGACTACGGTCATATCAAAAGGCTACGGCCGAATTAACGCGGCTCGGAGACGTCTGACCGCCACTATAAAACTAAATGCCTTCAAATACTTCAAAAATATTCCAAAAAGAACCGGTTGATCAGGCTACCCTCAGCATAAACAAAGGAGCTTCGATAATATCAGCTCCGAACAATGAAAAGGCTTCGAAACAATCAACCTTCAATAAAAAAAGCTTCGAAACATTAGCCTTCGGGGAAACGTCACAAGGTACTCACTTACCGTTGTATATCGACTTGTAATAGAGTTTCTTATTAGAACCATTGAAGAGTCGGATGAACACAAAACATGCCAAGGCATAACAAAAATTTTAAAAGTCTTTACGCGAAATGGGGGAAAACTATAGTCATATTAGAGTTCGAATCGACCCAATCTAAAGAGAGGGCCAATTTATAAGGCCTCAATGAGGCGACATCATGCCAAAGAGTCTTCCTTCCCTTACCCTCACATGCATCAGGTGTGTATAACCTTAAAAGGGCACAACCCCGACATCAAGGCGAAGGCCATAATATCAAACTTATAAGACCCCTCAAAGGGCATACCCTCGATATGAAGGCCAAGGTCATCCCCGCTGCTGAGGTCATCTCGCTTGGGGACTAATCATAAGACCTCGATGAAGCAAAATCGAGCTTATAAGACTTCAACGACAAGCATCAAAATTCAAACCACGAAGTAGAGACAAATACATGACGAAAGATCTCTTTATATAAATGATGGTACAAAGAACATTTACAACACACCCACAGGGAGCCTTTTACCAAGATAAGACCTAGTTTATCGTTAATATCGGGGACTTCATCTTTTCCCCCTCAGAAACGTTGCCGTCTTGAACCCACTCGGGATTAGCATCTTCGCCAGCTCCTTCCTCTTTGTCTTCAACATCGGCTTCATCGTCGGTGGAAAGAAGGAACTTTGCATTATTCTCGTCCGCCTTAGCCTGCTCTATCTATTCCGATAGATCAAAGCCCCTATCATGAATCTCCTCAGGGGTCTCCCTCCGGGGTCTAAATTGGGAATACTCATTGCTTCTTCTCACTCAATCGGAAGCCTCTAGCAACTTTATCCGAGTAGCAGTAGCATTTTTTAAGTAGGCAGTCGCCCTTTTATCAGTCGTTACTCGGACCTCTTAAGCTTCGGCTCGAGCCTCTACGACTTCGGCCTTCATCTTTAAAAGATATGTTTCAAGCTTAGCAATCCTGCTAGTCTGAACCGAGTTGCTTTCTCAAGCACTACAAAGTCATATCTCGAGGGAGGAGACCTTAGACAAAGCGTTCCTTTTGGCCGAAACATGAACATCTATCTATGTCTTCAACTCATTGCATTCAGAATTAACCTGGTTGACTTCGCCCCGAAGGCATTCCAGCATCTCTGTCTTTCTCTACAATAGAGGTTACCTGTTTCTCGAGGTTACCTTCGTAATCATGGCTTCGGTTCAACTTCGATTGAAGGTGTATGAGCTCCTTTTCCTTCTCATCACAAAGAAATCTAAGAGATTTCCCCCCATTCAAGGCTTTACGCAACTTAGTGTCACAGCGAAGCAGCTCAGACTTGAGCTTATCGAAGGCCTATGAGAAAGAAGGTTCAGTTAAAACGAAGAAAGTACGTCGGAAAGGTTATAACAACTTCAAAACTCAACATAGAGCAGAGTCGATGAGCTTCCTCGAATGTCGATGTCACATCTACCAGCTCGGTCTCTTCGGCCCCGGTAGAGCAACCCAAGGCATTCTGATTGGGAGGAGGCACGCCTAAGCCCATTTCCCTCAGGGTACTTTATGACGTTCGAGAACCAGCTACCAAATCAGGTAATGAAGGACCTTTGCCCCTGCTATCTTGTTGAATCTCCCCCTCAAGGCTAGGGGCCTCAAGACCATCAGTCCCAACAGCCTCGGGAGGGCTCCTGGTTCGAGCCATCAATGTAGTCCTTTCCAGGCGCATTGATATCCATGGAACGACCAATAGATATGAGATTTTCGTCAACGGTAGGGCCCTCCACGCCCCCAGGTGGGTCCTGCTTTTATATGAGAATCCTCTTCTTTCGATGATCTTTTTCTTTTATTATCCTTCCTTCTTTTAGAAGTCGAATGCCCTTCCTCCTCCTCGAAAGTGGACGGTCCCACCTCAAGAAACTCACCAATGCCTGCAACAAAGAAATTAGTGTACGTAAACGAAAGTACTCATCAAGAGAAGGACTACACAACATATACCATGATGTTTTGCTTCCCATCTACCCTTCGACATATCTCGCCATTTGCGTTTGTTGTAGGTCGAGGAAGCTGCCAATTTACAAGCCCAATCTGCAAGATTGGGAACCTCATTTGACATCCACGGGATCTCTGCGAAGAAAAGAAGGAAGCATTCTGAAAGATTCAGGCTCCACCGAGAGCAACAATGATAAAGTACAACATATTACTTACGTTTGAAATTCCATTTCTCGGGGAATGGTAGGAACTCCGCAGGAATGATGTCAGCTGTCCTTGCTCGAACAAACCGACTCATCCACCCTCGATCCATGTCCTCATAATTATTGGAAACAAAGGGCTTGATGGATCGGCGTCATAGTGTAATGAGACCTCGGTAATGAAGAGGCCGATACATCCTCATGAGTTGACTAAGAGTGATCTCGAGCTCGGCCCTTTCAACAAAAAATCTCATCATCAGTACGATCGGCTAGAAAGACGGACGGATTTGAGCCAACGTAACTCGATACCTTTGACATAACTCGAGCACGATCGGTCAAGAGGAACCAACGCAAAAGGGTACCTTTACACGTTCAGAAACCCCTCTACGTGGGCCATAATATCCTCTTCCCGGGAGGGTATCTGCAGCATTACCTTCTCCCTATCCGCAGTCTCTCCTCACATCCTCGAGGTTTCTCTCTTCTATTGATCGAATGAACCTCGATGCATGTTATCGATGGTCTAAAACGTCAAAAGGTTTCTTTATCATGAAGTCTTTCTTAAGGACGAAACAATTCGATGTTAGCTCGCCCATCACCGACGGTGTACCACCTGCCGGGCAGGAAGCAGATGTGGGACTTCCCTCTTTCTGGTGTGCGGATTTGGGCATGGTAGCCATGATTCCTTAAAAACAAGAAAGGGAATATGAAAACTCAGGCGGAAGTTTTGATCTGATGCGGCACTAGAAATATCTCAAAAAAAAGGAACTCTATAGAGAAAGGTAGTTGCCCAAAGCGGCAAAGTCCTCAATGAACGGAAAGGAAGCATATATAAGAAGAGTGGCGACTACTCATTAACTTTGATAGACAATCAGCTCTAACAAAGAAATTATGGTTTTTGGGGAAATGTTCCAACGGGGCCACTTCGGTCACTTCACCGTCATGTCATAGGAATGATTTCACCATACAGTATTCGAGGGGTCGATGAGTCTAACCAATTCCTTACCAACCAGACCTAGAGAAGGTATGCGATTGAAATCAGAACTAACCAATCTCAAGTATCTCTGTTACACCAAGACCAGCCTCGAACAATATAAGGCCAAACTTTTGCATGAACTCTAAAAGGCAAAACTTTGAAGACATTAAACGAGAAAATCCTTTGCATTCCAAAAATATATTTACAAAGTGCATTTACAAAACTCCCACACGGAGCCGACATACAAAAGAAGGAGTAAAAAGAGCAAATATCGCCTAGTCTTCATCTCCGCTACTCCCCGAGCCACTTGCAGATCCCTGATCCAAAGTGGTCGCAGGTGCTGACTCATATTTCAAGGCCTTATTTTCTTTGATCTCAGCAGAGAGATCGAAACCCTTAATGTGTACTTCCTCAAAGGCCTTCCTCCGGGCTTCCAATCGAGCATGTGCAAGGGCTCGAGCCAGTTTGAGCTCGGCTTCTTTAGGTATTTCCTTGGCTCGAGTATTTGCTGCAACAGCATCTTCCTAATACAAGAATATGAGTGCATCATCTTCGGACTTGGCTTTAGTTATTGCGGCATCTGACCCAACATGAAGCGCCTTAAATATCTGAGACTCCTCTTTATCACCTTGAAAAAGACTCTGAGTCGAGGCCAGCACCTCCTGAAGAGTATCCCTCTCTGAGGCCATGCTATACTTGTGCCTCTTCAGCTCGAGAATCTCGGTATCTTTGGCCGCAATCTCTGCCCGAATCTGCCCCGCTATGCCATCCTCTCGCTCATTATGCAAGTGCCGAGTCAAAGCAATAAACACCAATTTATGAAAACAAAGGGCAAGCTTATGAAAACTACCTGATTGACAAGGTTGGCAAACACTTGGAGCAGTTTTGCCGAGCTCACTCGAAGATTGTTCAGTTCCTCCTCCGTTCAGGCGTATAGAGTTTTTAGCTCGTTCGACTCCACAGTGAGCTTCTCAAACTCATCCTCAGAATGATTTATTTCAGCTCGTAACTTAGAGAAGGCATGGTCATACAACAACGTGCCCTATAGCACGAAGGAAAGAACTTAGAAAAATAAGGATCAAAATTCAAGGGACAAAGGCTGTGTCAAAAATTACTTGGTTTTGAGTTTCGCGGCCTCCTTGAGAACGACTGGGACACCGAGATCAGCATCCTCTTCAACACCGGTAAAAAAATCTCCAAATGCATCATTCTCTCCTTGTGATGCCCCCACACCAGAAGTCTCCTTGTTCTGGGCATCCCGTATTTACCCTGGGGAAAACGAGGGGACTGATTGAAGATCGCCTATGGCATCAACCTATATCGGGGCTTCCTCTCTCCCTCGAAGAGTCTTAGAGCTGGATCCTCAAAATTCGCCAACCAAGTGCTCATTGGCACAACTTTTATCCTAATCAATGGTCGGCTCGGGGACTGTATCAAAATTCTCCTCGAGGGTTTCCTCAATTCGAGGTGGGACCGCATCAGCCACCTCTAAGTCGACAATATTCTTCTCGGCAACCTTCGAAACATCAGTGCTTCATTTTTTCCTAAGTACCAGTGGGCAGCCGTCACCGCCTTCGTATTATGCATGAAGACTCTCAGCAGCTGGCAGAGTTAGGACCGTTGAATCGGCCATAGGCTTTCGAGCCTTAGTTCTCTTTGGCTTCGGGGACTCCGTCGGCATCTCCTTCTTTCTCTTTTTATTTTTTTGGCGGGTTTTTGGGTCTCCTATTCGCCAGGAGGAGGCGGGCTAATTGAAACGGCTTCCTCGAGGCCTACACAAGCATCAAATATCAAACATACCGCCAAGAAATCTATTTATAAGGAATTAAGAGGTGATAGTGGTGAGGGTGTACCATGATTTTTGGCCTCCCATCGAGTCTTTACCAAATCGCGCCAAACGCGCTTTTCATATGAGAAGGTGGAGTCTAAGAGTTTAAACTAGCCTGGGATGTTTGTTACCGCGCATGGGAACCATGCAGTGGCTACGCAAGCAGAAGATAGTCAATTCAAAAAAGAAAGGAATTAGTTCAAAAGGGGAAAAAAGGACATTCAGATGATAAAACATGCTCGGTGTAACGACACTTATGTCTCATGTTCCATTCCCTAATCGTCTCGGCAGGGTTGAGGTCCGATGTCCTACCTTGAACGAAGCAATTTATCCACCCCTATTCTTTATCTTCGTCGATATTGGATAAAAATGCTTTGGTAAATCGACATTGTAGTTTGACTAGGCCCCCTCGATAGAGACGAGGGCTATATAATCTAATCTAATGATAAAGGCTGAAAGACACCCCCTCGACCATGTTCGAGAAGTATCTAATCAAATAGACGGGTCTCCAAAAAGAGGGATAAATTTGACAAAGCACCACTCGATATTGTCGACAAAAATCCAGGATCATCGGGTCTATTAGTAGAGAAGAAGAATCTACAAGACCTAAGGTTAAGGGATACATATATACGCTGAGGAAACAAGATTTATGTGTAGTTCTCTTCTGATGAAGGGATCTCTACTTGTACCACCTCCCTCCAGTAGCAATCTATTTTCACCTTCCCTATGCCGATTATTAGACTAATGCACCGAGACATGGGCTCGCATCGGCTCGGTACCGAGGAAGGTTTATCAATTTTGAAATTGGAGGACGTCTCGAAGGGCCCAGGAATACACTCCTCAATACGGGGAGGTGCATCTATTTTACTCTTATATGAAAGTGACGAGGAAAAGGCTTTCCCTTTTTGAGGGACCGTCTTAGAAGTTTTTTCCATGGTTGTGATAAAATTTCAAAGTAAGTAGAGAGAGCTGATGTAGAGATCAACACAGAAAGAGGTTATAAACGGAATGATGTTGATGAATATTAGAAGGTTTGAAGATGTTGTTAAAATGTACAAGGCAAAGAATTGAAGTATTTATAGGATCCATCTAAGCCTATTGAATGAATTTAAAGGGCGACCAATGACGGTTCGTAGGCTTTTCGAGAACCGTGTTGACAAGACCTCTGTACAACCTTTCTGCTATATCATTTAATGATCTCACATGGCTGAAGTCACAACGAGGATATTAAAGAAGCAAGAATTCAGGATCGTTTCTATTCATTTAATTTTAAGAAACACGGGGACTATCAATATAATCGGGGAGTCCGATTTTTAGACAACTTTGGCACTCCACGCCCGACCTCGAGAAGCTCGTATCGCAATTTGAAGTTTGACCCCAAGGTACAACCCTCGAGGGAGCATATCAGAGGTTCATTGTGGTCAACCACGGAGAAGTACGAATCGATTAATGTCATGGAAAGGCGGGAAATTCCCAAGGACACGTGGTTAATGTTGATCAGGTCTGCAAGAATAGTACAAGTTTGTACTGACTACTGACCCATTATACAGTTGTACCAATATCATTTCCTTGTCACAATTAGACATGTACTACGATGGGATTCTCCCTCCTATAAAGGGGATCCCTATCATTTTGTAACACACATGAATATTGAATACAACAGAACATTCTCTGTCTTTTCTTGCTAAAACGTGCTCAGCAATTACTCTATAGATTCATTGCTCTTCATTTATTATCTTCATTAATTGTTCTTCATTTGCTTCCCATCATTAGCCGTAAAAGGCTATCCCTGAGGCCCCCAACTTCATTATTTATTTATCGATTGCTCATTATTAACTGCCCTATCTAGACCTTGAGGCCCCCTTGTTCCAGCAAGCTCGAGGCCCAGCTCTGTGACGACATTCATTTGCATATCTTACTTTTCTAACTCACACTTATCATTTCCTATCTAATAACTAGTATTAAGATAAATAAAATATTTTTAGAACCAAAAGATCAAGTATAATTATTAATACCATTTTCAAGGTAAAAACACCATCTACGCAAGTAAATGAGAATTGCAACAAGAATTTGTGCTCAGTATTCTACCTGGACGTAAGGATCCGTTATTGTGGCCAAACACACATGCAAGTATACACGATCGTCAAGTAATAGAGTGACTAGAAGTCCGTTGTTGAACCCACGAGGACTTGTGATTAACTATTAACTAAATTAGACAATCCTAATTATCCAAGCAAGAATTAAACCTATAAGTATTTGACTCTAACCTAATAAAAATAAACGAAAAACAAATAGTGAACATTGAACAAAAAAAGAGCATATTTTGATGTTTTAAATGCGATGAAAGCGATCTATAGTTAGGGGATATCTAATAATCATATTGTAGTCTTCAATTGTATTACGTAATTAATTTATCTTGTTTATTGGTTAATAGGCTTAATATTACTCATACGAATCTGTCGAGTTCTCACTCGCCTATTCAAGCTAACCGAACGCCTATATGTATATGGAATTAGAACTAACAATAACGCTTTTTAAAATTCATGCACATTGATCACGCTCAACTATGTCTTATAGAAAGACTAAACGGGCGCTGCAAATATAATCTGGGGTATTACAACCAAAGTCGATCCCACAGAGAATTGTACGTATCAATTGAGTCTATAAAATACTAAACTAGTGTTTAATCAAGTTGCTCAAGACTTTTGAATATCAATTTGTGTTATTTAACTAATTCTACTAACAATAATAATAAACTAACAATTAACTAACAATATTATGTAAATAATGATAATAAAGGTCTAAGGTTATGGTTTCCCCCGTTGGTGAATTCTTTCTCGG
>ML358747.1:7500-19095 GCA_005239505.1 Nicotiana paniculata | reverse complement strand
TCCCAATCGTTCATGAGATCATGTGCCCTCACCAACAAACAAAAGAGTGAATATAACTAGTCCGCACATTCAAATATGCTTTTGAACATAATTTAAGGACATCACACATTTGAAAAAATTCCCTCACTCTCACAAAGAATTCATATGCATCCCGTGGTCGTACCATAAGCTTGCCCGTAGTGTAGATCTCCACTAATTCAAGTTAGCCAAACCTAGGATCAATTAGGACTTTTAAGGTTGTAATGTAGGCTAAAGGACGGGTATGATAGATATAGGAATAGTGACTAACCCTCCTAAGCACTTTAATACACTACCTTCACAAATCAACACATATTCTTCTCAACCAATTCCCCTTTCCACAACTCATATTCAACATAACCCTTTTTCAATTAATAACTTATATATTTTCACTAGCATAAATTAATAGAAATTGGAGGTGTGTATCTTTTTGTACATACTTTTACTATCATTTTTTTTTCTTTCTTTCCTACACACACTCCATACATGAAGATTCAATGGCTAGTGACTTTTGAATACAATTTTTAGTGCACTAACAAGTCTTTCCATGGCTCCACTCAAAAGTTAATCCCCAATATCTCACCTTACTTCTTGTAGCGACTAAGTGCCTTAGGAGGAAAAGGTGCAAAAATCTCAATTTAAGAACAAAATAGGGGTACGGCTTGTAATGTGGGAACCAAAGAAAAGGTCTAAAGGCTAAAAGTGGCTAGCAATGGAAAATGTAATTCTTATGTGACAAGCACATCCATGATCAAGCAACAAAATGCCTACGTCATCTCCTAGACTAGCATAACCTACAATTTTGCTTCGATTAACACACGGGGCAAGTTCTAGACTACACAGGATAGCATAGAAAATCACTAAACCTCACTCACACATTGCACATGACTCACTCACAACAATTTTATTCAACTCTCAAGTCAAGAAAGCACATAAAATTGAGATAATTAAGCAGTATTACACTATGTAGCATACAAGTCAAGCAAGTAAGCTAAGACATCACAAAATAGGCTATTTATTTTTACTCAGGCATCACATGTCAAACCAGATATAAGGGAAAGCAGAATGTATGTCATAACCTAATATGTTGGAATCAAACATGTCATAGGGTATTTCTATTTTACTCAGTTTCTTCCTAAATACTCTAAAAAAATAATTTTAAAGTACCCGGTTCAAGTTACAGCCATGGAAAAGAATTGGTGCCCAAAGAAAAACCAAGGGATACTACCTAACTATCAAATAAAAAAAAATCTTTTTGGTGTTTTTAAATAGGACTTTATCCCTCAAGAAAATTGTCCACCAAATCCATCGTTGGGAAAAATCCGAGATTTTTCTAAAACTAAAACAATAATTTTATACAATTACACTTTACTTCAGAAAGTAGTTTCCCCACCCCACACTTATGTTATGCATAGTCCTCGATGCATGATCACAAAGAGAAATATTAAAACAAGGGTGAGAAATACTCCCTGAGACTCTCTCGGGCATAGCCCGGACATGATTCTCAATCTTTAAAGTCGGGATGACGCCACACTTAAGCTCAAACATGCCCCTCAGCTTCAACTTTTGGGTACTCAGACTTCCCCTACTCTGCAAAATAAAAATAACACAAAACTCGACACTAAAAAATTAATTAAAAACAGAATAGATATACAGGATGTGTTGCCTCCCAATAAGTGCCTGATTTAATGTCGCGGCACGACGTAGAATCTCGCCTCACTAATCAGCGAGCACGACCTTGGTCTTCTCACGATTTATGGTACCACCCCAATAGTGTTTGACTCTATGTACATTCACTAAAAAATTTCTTTCACCATGTATAGCTCGCAACTCAAGTGCACCATATGGGGTGACTCTCACTATCTCAAACGGGCCTGACCATCTTGATTTCAGCTTTCTGGGAAACAGTCTCAGCCTAGAATTGAATAATAATACTTGTTGGCCTGGCTCAAAATGATGCGACTTTATATGTTTGTCATGCCATCTCTTGGTCTTTTCTTTGTAATTTGGCATTTTTGTATGAGGGCAACCTGAACTCATCCAATTCATCCAACTGCAACAATCTTTTCTCACCCGCGGCTTCAGGATTCATGTTTAGCTTCTTGATGGCCCAATATGCCTTGTGTTCAAGCTCTACGGGCAAGTGACATGCCTTCCCATAGACCATCTTGTATGGTGATGCCCCAATTGGTGTTTTGTAAGTTGTTCTGTATGCCCATAAGGCATCGTCTAACTTAGCAACCCAATTTTTCCTGTTCTCACTCACCGTTTTCTCTAATATTTGCTTAATTTCTCTGTTGGATACCTCTACTTGTCCACTTGTTTGAGGGTGATATGCTGTTGCAACTCGATGACGGACCCCATATTTAGCTAAAAGGTTATTTAACAACCGATTGCAAAAGTGGGTTCCTTCATCACTAATCAAGGCACGTGGAGTACCAAATCTGGAGAATATATTCTTCTTCACAAATGCAGCGACAACCATGGCATCATTCATTGGCAATGCAATTGCCTCCACCCATTTCGACACGTAGTCAACTGCCAGCAAAATTTATTTATTCCCCCTAGATGATGGGAATGGACCCATAAAGTCTATCCCCCATACATCAAAAATCTCTAACTCCAAGATATTATTCAAAGGAATCTCGTGCTTCCTTGTTATCGTTCCTGTTCTCTGGCACCGGTCACACTTTTTAACAAATGCGTGGGCATCTTTGAATAGCGTTGGCCAGAACAAACCATATTGTAGCACTTTCGCCGTTGTTGTATCGCCACCTTGATGGCCCCCATATGGTGATTCATGACAATCATACAGCACAAGTTCCACTTCTTTATCAGGAATACATTTCCTCATTAACTGATCACCAAATTCTTTGTACAGGTAGGGCTCATCCCAGTAGTAAAACTTCACATTGCGTAAGAACCTCTTTCTTGCTTCAGATTCTATTTCTGGAGGAAGTACCCCACTCACCAGATAATTCACATAATCAGCATACCACGGAGGAAGGTCTTGGGTTATAGCAAAAAGTTGCTCATCAGGAAAAACTTCTTTAATATGTCCACCCTCCTCAACACGATCATGATTTTCCAGCCTTGACAGATGGTCAGCTACTTGGTTATCAGTTCCCTTTCGGTCTCTTATCTCCACATCAAATTTCTGCAATAATAAAACCCAGCGCATCAATCTAGCTATAGATTCTTTCTTTGTAAGTAAATACTTGATTGCTGCGTGATCTGTGTGGACTATAACTTTTGTTCCCACCAAGTATGCCCGGAATTTTTCAAAGGCCCACACCACAGATAACAGCTCCTTCTCAGTGGTGGTGTAATTCTGTTGTGCATCATCAAGGGTCTTACTCGCATAGTAGATGGAATAAAAAACTTTGTATTTCCTTTGGCCTAGCACTGCCCCCTTGCATGGTCACTTGCATCACACATAAGTTTAAATAGCACTGACCAATCAGGTGCAACAATTATGGGGGCAGCTACCAATTTCTTTTTGAGCTCCTCAAATTCCTTCAGGCAGGGTGCATCAAAATTGAACTTGACATCATTTTCCAGCAACCTGCACAAAGGAGTAGCAATTTTAGAAAATTCTTTAATAAAGCGCCTATAAAATCATGTGTGTCCCAAGAAACTCCGGACGCCCTTCAATGAAATTGGTGGAGGTAGTTTTTCAACTGCCTCCAATTTTTCCTTATCAACTTCGATGCCACTTTTAGATACTCTATGACCCAGAACGATGCCTTCCCGCACAATAAAGTGACACTTCTCCCAATTTAACACCAGATTCGTCTCTTCACAACGGGCCAACACCATGCTAATATTTTTCAAACAATCATCATAAGATGACCCAAAGACTGAGAATTCATCCATGAATACCTCTACGAATTTTTCCACCATGTTAGTGAAAATAGCCATCATACATCTTTGGAAGGTGGCTGGTGCATTGCAAAGACCAAATGGAACTCGCTTGAAGGCGAAGGTGCCATAAGGGCAAGTAAACGTGGTCTTCTCCTGATCTTCTGGGCATATGACAATTTGATTGTAACCTGAATACCCATCCAGGAAGTAATAATATTCATGCCCTGCTAATCTGTCCAGCATTTGATCAATGAATGGGAGTGGAAAATGATCCTTGCGGGTTGCTTTGTTGAGCCTTCGATAATCAATGCAAACTCTCCAACCCGTAATAGTGCGGGTAGGAATTATCTCATTCTTCTCATTCTCAATCACAGTCACCCCTCCCTTTTTGGGTACACATTGAACCAGGCTCACCCAGTTGCTGTCAGAAATAAGAAAAATGATACCTGCATCCAGCAATTTTATGACTTCTTTCTTCACCACTTCTTTCATGATGGGATTCAGCCTCCTTTGCTGCTCAACACTCGGGCGATGTCCATCTTCCAAAAAATTTTTATACATGCAAAACGATGGGCCGATTCCCTTAATATCTGCAATGGTCCATCCAATCGCCTTTTGTGCTCACAACGTACCCTAAGCAGTTACTGCTCTTGTGTGTTGGTCAGGCTGGATGGGATGATCACGGGAAATTTCTTAGAGTTCCCCAAATAGGCATAGCGTAAATGTGCTGGAAGAGGTTTGAGTTTCAGCTTTGGAGCCTCTTCAATAGATAGCTTAGGAGGGGGTTAGATTAACAGGCTTGTTCAACTCTTCAAATTTTCCTAGACCGTGGAGGTAACTGCAGGATACTTCAAGAACTTTCTCAATGTCTCCCCTTGTTTTATCCCCACAGTCTTCTTCATCCCCAACCAATACTCGCTCAAGAGGGTCAACAGGACTCATGTAGAGAACCATTGATGCTGATTTTCTTTCCACTACAGTAATCATGGATAGCTCTTCATAGTGGACAGGTAACTTGAGTGCCTTATAAACATTAAACACCTCCAGTCGATCACCAACTCGCATCGTCATTTTCTCTTCACACACATCAATGATAGCTCGGCCCGTAGCTAAGAAGGGACACCCCAAAATAAATGGGACTTCCTGATCAGGCTCATAGCCCAAGATAATAAAATCAGCTGGGAATATGAAAGAGTCCACCTGAACCAGCACATCTTCAATTACTCCCTCAGGATGAGCAAGGGAGCGATCAGCCAATTGTAAAATCACTGTTATTGGACGTGGCTCACCCAACCCCAACTGCTTGAACACAGATAGCGACATCAAATTAATGCTTGCCCCAAGATCGCATAAAGCTCGCCCGCCTGCATGCTTACCAATTGAGATTTGGATAGTAAAACTACCCGGATCTTTTAATTTCTGAGGTAGATTGCTTTGAATTCTTGAGCTAACTTCCTCAGTGAGAGCCACGATTTCGAACTCAGTCAGCCTTCGTTTATTAGCCACAATGTCCTTGATGTATTTAGCATATTTGGGCACCTCCTGCAAAATGTCTACCAGTAGAATATTGATTTTTACCTACTTCAAGAGGNATCCTTCGGCCGTGTGGACATAAAAATCTTCACTTTCATGAGCAGGAGCTGGAGTTTAGGAATCGGGTATAGGTGCTGTCCATTCCATAGACGAGAGACCCGCTGACCCACTAGTGGTTTTTGTTGGTAAAAGACAACAGGTTCAAGAACTTAGAGCAGGGATATTTAGCTATTTATCCTTAGAGAAAAGGTGACTTCCCTACTCCCTTGCTTTTACAGAAGAACGACAACTGCCTTCGTGATCCCCACCCGGGAATCACTTCACTTCACGTGCCTGTAGAGTCGGGAAGTTATTCCTATAATAAGGAAGGGCGGTCTTTCCAAAAGGCGTGAATGCAAATAAAAAACATCTCCTGGATAAGCTTCACGACCGGGCGGTCTTCGTAATAGAAGAGAGATTTGGCGATAAGCTTGTGCTTGTTTGGAGGGATCATCATAAATGATTAAAGTGTGTCGTTCACGATACATAAAATATTCAGACAGAGCTGCTCCTGTATAAGGAGAAAGGTATTGTAATGTAGTAGGGGAATCCGCCCTTTCGGCTACCACAATAGTCTATTCCATCGCTCCCCCTTTCCTGTAAAGTAGTTACTACCAGGGCTACAGAAGATGCTTTTTTCCCAATAGCTAGATAAACACATATTACATTTTGACCTTGTTGATTGAGAATCTTATCAGTGGCTACTGCTGTTTTACCGGTCTGTCTGTCCCCAATAATGAATTCTCGCTGACCACGTCCTATGGGGGATCAATCAATAGCAATAAGCCCGGTTTGAAGAGGCTCATATACGGAACGGCGTGAAATAATACCCGTGGTGGGAGATTCAGTTAATCGAAATTCAGAAGCTGAAATTTAACCTCCAGTGACAATCCTCTTTATTGTGTCGAAACCGGTCTTAACCGCTCATTTGAGAGAGTAAATAGAATAGTGTTGGGGATTGAATATAGGACAATAGTTGAATTGAATCGGATTCTCGCTCAAAGCCTATTCTCGAGGCACTCTTTCTCTTATAGCGGAATTCCCCTTCACTTGACAAACCTTCTTCCTCCTGGTCCTATCGAACTAGACACTGAATACCTGGCCTTACCCAAGTCTAGTTTCGAATCTAGTCTCGGCATCAATCCGTGAAAGCCTTCAAGCTCAATCCCTTCCTTCTAGCCTTCCCCGCTCTTTGGGATAGCAGGAATACTAAAGATCGTGGCATCTCTCAGTTCCTTTAGCGCAAGCCATTACTTAACAACATTACTTATATAGTTATAGTAAATCCCTTCTCTTCCTCAAGCTAGTACCAAAAAGCCTATTCCGAAAGCCGTCTTTCAATGCCTGTGCCCCAAAAGAGGGCTAGGTTCAAGGGTACGCACCTAGTAGCTGCGAGCCTAAGATCAAAGGCAGTTCCAAAAAGGAGTTCCCTATTTCCAGCTTGATAAAGTAAAGTCTCAGTGCCAGTTGTAAGGTTAGGAAAGCCAGGTATGACGAAATCCTCTTTTCTAATAGGAATTGATTCGATCTTATTATTGTAATATGAAGATTCAACTGAATATATTTTTCAAGAAGGAATTGCCATCACCAGTGGAATTTGAACCCGGCGATCTCTTCCTCCTGAAGTATGGAAAAAGGAAGAAAAATCAGTCAACCACAGGGAAGGAAGGAGGTATAGCTCAACTTTCTTGCCTCTTCCTCAATCCAGTAGCGAGGTTTCAACGAGTTCTTTGTACGCGTGTAACGAAAAGTATATATACTTTTTATCCCGAATTCCCTATTACTCTCGGTCCTTGTTCTTGGTCTCTGTGAAAGATCCAGTCGATGGGAATGAATCCATGTTCAAATCTTATTACCGGGTTCGATTACGGGAAGGAAATAGAGAAGGTAAGGGACCGCTTTCCTTGTTCAAGCCGGTATTGTTTGAGTAAGTAGTAAGTAAGTGAGAAGTGGTGAATTGGCCAGGAGGAATAAAGCTTATTTCAAGTACTAATAAAAGCATTCATTACAAACTCTTGTTCTCACTTATCCTAAGTATAAGATGTTTTCCCTGAGCCTGTCTGTGTTGAATACGCTTTTTCCGTGTGGAATAGAGATTCTCTCTAAGGTTGATAGAATATACGTTTTCTTTCTCTGATTAAAGGTTGTCCAAAGAGGACTAAGAGACAGATGCTGTGCTTGCAAGTAAGCTTCAGCCAAGCATCAGATAAACCAAGTTCGGGTTGGGAAAAGGGCTATTTACCCCAGCAATATAGAATAATTATTACCCCCAGCACATCCCCAAATGAGAGCATCGTCTTTACCCCTAGAAAAGGTGCGATGTAATTTCCTGGTTCGATTACATTGCTCGATGTAATTGAGTCTTAAAGGGTAATTACATAAGTAATCTATTTTCTTATGAGAACTACGAATCATCCTCATGAATAAGCTCTACTCTACCTTAAGGAGATGTGGAGGCAATAGGTCCCGTGCAGCTTTAACTAACTCTACTCCTCCATACGCCTATCCTTTAGTTTAGTGGGCCAGGTCCTCCAGCCTTCCACTAGCTTTCGATTTAGTTTGCATTCAAAGTCTTGGAATGCGAGTTTATGTGCTTTCAGGTATAGGCACCATTCGCCTGAATTTCTTGAAGTCCTAGGATTCTCCCCTAGTATTCCATTCTCTCCCCCTCTCGGCCTTGCTTTCATTCCTGTCTCATTTGAAATAGCTCCTAAGGCAGGCAGTCTTCTCGAAGCTGTCTAAGTCTTGTAAGGCTCCTCTATCTATATATAGAGAGGTCATGGTATGGAGGGAGGATTTCTACGCGCAACATCGTGGTTGGGGGAATTCCTCCTTCTTTTAAAAGAAGACTAGAGGACGAAAGAAGAAGCTCTTACATCGGATAAAGCCTAATTCCACTGTCCTTTGAAGATTGGAAGATAGTGAAGGCCGACTTTCTTTTTAAGGATCACTCAACGATGTGGCAAATCCCCTTTTTTAAGTGTATGAATTGGAAGCAGGAAAGACTCTTCTTGAAAGCGAGTTCAGTGGCTCTCTGGTGAGGGGCACGAACGGTATAACATAGTTGCCACGAAGACACTTTTTTTTTCTCTTTCTGTTTTTGAGGTCTGATCCGAAGGTAAACTCTAGACACATCGCACATGCGATTGACGGATTTTGGATCGAAGGATAAGATAGGGTTCAAAAGAACCAATGAAACTGCTAGTGGACTGACTTTCTAGGCCTTCTCTCTTGCAAATGAACTAAAGGCTAGGCGCCTCAGGGAAATGTATAGTGCTGCGGGAGTCCGTTCACCTTGAAGTGGAACTGTTGTGGTGGGGAATGTCACTAGTTGTGATGCTTGCTTCTCCGGTTCCCTTTCGCCCCTCTTACAACACAAGAAAGAAGGTGAGAGTAAGCACGACTTTCTTCTTCTCTTAACTATATCCTAGTTAAGAGAAGAAAAAGTCTAGCCGGAATAAACTTTTTTACCTAAGCAATAAACTACATGAAAGCAAGTATAAGAAGTGGAGAGGTACTTGAGAGAATGGAGGGCAGGGGCCCCTAATCGAACGCAAGGAAGAAGAGTGGGTTCCCCTAAGTAGTTGGAGGCGTCTTCTTTGAACTCAAAAACAATTTCACTTGAATTCTTCCTGTGAGTGAATCCTATCAACTAGACTCTTCCGAAATTGCATAAGTAAAGAGAAAGAGATTCGCTCCTTCTGTTCCCGACAGGTCATCAATTTGGAACTGGAATTATCCACAGCAGATCCGAAAGTTTTAGAATTTGCCAGAGAATGATGGCCAGCTGAAGGTATGGATGAAAGAAAGAAAAAAGCTTTTCTTATTTCAGTGAAGCTTAAGATGTCTTGTCTTTATGTGCATTCCTTTTATTTAAGACAGCCTGCCAGCCAGGGGAAGGATCTCAAGTCCGAGTGGAAGGCTATCCCACAATCCTTCATGAAAACCCTCTTTAAAGCCTATATCGCGGCGTTTAAGGCACAGTAACCGTCTTCCATGTTAGATTCATCGTTGGACCTTGTTACTGTGCCGAAAAAGATGTTATAGCGACCATCCTGGGCCTTCCACGATTGTTGACATGTCTCGGACCGGGGAAGACGTTCTTCAAGACAGGACAAACGGTACAGAAAGGATCATCTAAGGATCTTGTTTGGACGGAGATGTGTCTTTCCTAAGCAAGATGGTAAAAAAACAATAAAGACTTTTAAGAATACATAAGACCTTCTTAGGAAAGTCTCTATCCTTCTCTTACAGTCAATCATTCCTAAAGTCAAGACATTGAAGACAGTAAAGGGGAATCTGCTATCTGATTGCCCTGTAGGCCCCATCTCCATTAAAGTATTAGCCAGTGCTTCTTTCCGCCGATTAGATCTGTGGAATCCAACCTTAAAGGGAAACTCCACTCTATGAATCCTATAAGAAGAGAGGTTGCCCGGGACAGGGAGAACCTTTTCGGAAATACAGATTCCATATCCAAAATGCTCGGAAGGAACCTTTGATATCCAATCCCGCGTGGAACCTGCCCTAAGAGCGGCTTTCGAGACAAAAACTGGTCATTCTGTGGATCCGAGATAGAACTCCGGTCGTGCAACTCCTTCCCTTGATAGCCTTGAGTTGTTGGTTACACCGCACCGGAAAAGCACTCTCTGGGAAATCCGGATCTTTCCTAGCAGGGACAGTACCAAGGATATCAGGATTAGATAGCTTTTTGTTCTCTGGCAGTCTAAAATCTTTCCAATCAATTGGGAAAGCCTATACCCGAAAGAGGGAAACCTTCTGTTTGCTTGCCATTGCAATATCGAAAACCGTAGGAAAGAAAGCCCCGGCCTGGTATTTTATTTTGACCGGCAGAAGCTGAACCCGAACCAAACCCTAAGAAAAGAAGGGATGTGCCTTAGTTCAGTCTCGAGGACGGGATAATAGGGGCGTAGCACCGAATATGTCGGAGTAGTCCCACCCAGTAGATGGACAAGCCAGTAGTACCAATCAAGGAAGCCTTGAACTCTAGAGCTTTCTTTCCTGATGGGGACTAGGAAAAGGAGACGAATATAGCTAAACAGCTGCAGCAGAAAGAACGAAAAGCCAAAAGTCAAGGTGCATAGCGGTCTTTTCAAGAATAGGGGAGTACATAATAAGGGGTTTTCAAGACAAAAGAGAATCCGCTGGAACTACGGACAAGGATATTTTACTCAACTCCCCTCTTACTATTTTAAAAAGCGGAAGAAAATGAAATTCCACCAGTGTGTATGTAAGACAACCTTAATTCTCTATGTTCAACGCTTTGGGCAAGCCAGAGCAAGACTTCTCTGTGGGAATACCCAGAACCTAGCTCTATCGGAACTTACCTCAGCGACTTTCACTTCCTATCGGCTTCGGACCGAAAGAGAGTGAGATGGAATCCAGAAGAGATAAGGCATTAGGCAATCTTTATAAGAAATTTCAGTCATCGATTTACTCCTATTCCCACTTCTTATGAGTGAAAGGCTGGTCTTGAAGAGCCTAGGTTCACTCATGACTTAGTGTGCAAGACCGGCTCTCCTCTTTCAACAATGTTCTAAGAGTGGGATTTTCGCTTTTCTGGATTTCCACCAATTCCTTAGATCCCTAGTCTTAGAGCTAAAGGAAGTCCTCTAACTAATCTAATCCACCGAAGGAGAAGGCGGAGTTCTCTTTCCTCTGCTATCAATAATAAGGAATACCAGGCTGCACTCGCCTTTTTGAATTGTCTATGCCGAAAGAGAGATCGTCTAGTTCTACCGGATGGCCATAGTACCTTTTAACAACTCCTATGCATTTTCTTCCAACTATCATGTAGTAATGGCATAAACGTCCCCTACTAGCACCAGTCTTTATCCAATCCCTTTCTTGCCTCTTGAATCTTCGTATTTCCTGATACTTTCTCAGTAGCAGCTGGGTCCGAGATAGAATAGAAAGTTTGAGTTCAGTTCTTTCTTTCTTTGAAGTCCTTTGAAAGCCCCAAGACATATAGGTAGAATGGAACTGCCGTCTATTGTATAGGGCTACTATATTCATGGGTACTCGTCTACTAATGCCTAGCTACATCGGATTGACTACTACCCCGAGGACTCCGCTTCGATATCATCTAAAGAGTCAATGTTGATGGGCCTATCCTTTTTTCGA
>MDKI01103665.1:0-30269 GCA_005239505.1 Nicotiana paniculata | reverse complement strand
CAAAAAACCTAGAGAATAATCGAATATCGCCTCAAATAGGCATATTTAATCGTCATGGCCATAATCATATAATCTACACTCGGGTGTGGCAACTCATGTCCCCGACTCTTACTCGAAACATTAATTAAATAAGCATGTTGTAAATCGCGGAAATCTCAAATCCGCATAATGTCACTTAAATTGGAAAAACTCCCGTATCCAACCCCGTGTCGGAAAAAGCAGGTGTGACAATAATAAATGAGAATTTACAAAAGAACATTGGTAACAGACTAAGCAGAGAGTAGAGAGTTAATGACCACAATTAGAAAAAGGTTATAATTTCATCTAACTAGCATGATGGAGGCGTGAAGATGGATATAACAAATAAGATAAGGGGGAGAGGGGTGCATGTTCCTTATGATGCAACAAGTAAAGCATGAATGACCAACATGGAAGAAGACTTGTACCTAAGTTCAACAAGACATATATGTCGTGGATATAATCATAAACGCAAGAAGTAGACATGATGTTTACAAGTTAAAAAAATAGAAGGTATATGCAACACAACAACGGTTGAGATAAAGAATAAGGACATAATAGTGATGACAAGCCACATAAGAACCACAAGTACGACCATAACAACCCAAGGTAAGAAATCAATATATCTGCTAGAAAAGAACATCATAATATAATGCATGTCCTTCATCCTTACTTGCACGGAAACACCCTTCGTGCCATGAACTCGCCCTAATACAAAAGTATAAATGCAATTGAATGACATCACCCTTCATGCTTTTACTCACAATAACATGGCACGGCATCACCCTTCGTGCTTTTACTCTCAATAATATGACACGACATCACCCTTCATGCTTTTACTCTCAATAATATGGCACGACATCTCCCTTCGTGCTTTTACTCTCAATAATATGGCACATCATCACCCTTCGTGCTTTTACTCTCAATAATATGGCACGACATCACCCTTCATGATTTTACTCTCAATAATATGGCACAACATCACCCTTCGTGCTTTACAAATATTCCTCACATGATAATGAATATAAACAATGGCACGACATCACTCTTCATGCTTTACACTCTTCCTCACCAAGCATATAAATCTCAAATAAATATCCAGGCAGGAAATATAAATAATATCGAGGAGAGTGTCAAATGAATATTCTAACCAAATTCTCAATCAATGCTTTTTAAGCCAACAATGATTCAACAAATGCCCAAGGTTATATGATTCAAGTACTTCCACAAATTACACGATTTATCAACAACACAAGCACGAAATCTAGCATCTCAAAATATCGGCCATAGCAACATATTAATGATTAGGCATAGAGATGTCCGAATTAGACACATCAATGTATTCTAAGAAGTTTCCATCTAATTGATTAAGTTATATTAGGCTAAGTCTCGACTCTAACATTTAGCACTACATTCTAAATATCTAGAAGTCAAGTGAGGCATGAAGCAAGAAGGTTATGAGATTCTACAAGGCACGATTATAATAAATCTACCCCCGAGCATGATTAACCCTGGCACATACATATACGCTCGTCACCTCATATATGTATGACCCCCGCATGTAACAAACAATGACAAATATGAGGAAAAACTCCCTCAACAAAGCTAGGCAAAACACTTACCTCGATTTTGGCTAATTCAACACTCAACTTAGCCTTTTCCTCTATCAGTTCGCCTCCGCTCGACTCAATCTAGCCAATGACAACTTGAATACATCACACAATGCAAGAGAAAACAATTTCGATTAATAAAGATGTGATTTTTATTCAATTTCTAAAAAGTCAAACCTCGGGCCCGCCCGGTCAAAATCTGGGTCCATGGGTAGGTCTTGACGACCCATAGCCTTACAAGTCCAAATATGTGTTTTGTTTTCAAATCCGAGTCTTATTCGACTTTCAAAACTCAAATTTTCATTTTTCAAAACTTTGACAAAATCCCTAAGTTTTCCCATAGATTTCCCATGAATTTGATGTTAAATCTTGTATAAAGTCATGAAATATAGTTGGAAATTGATAAAAGATACTTACCCAATGATTTGGTATGAAAACTTCTTCACAAAATCGCCTCATTTCGAAGCTAGGGTTCAAAAATATGAAAAATGAAGCAAAAACTCGGAATCCTCAGTACTTAACAGGCTGTGGATGTCGCATTTTTACACACAAGTCACACTTGCCATTACAGACTTATTCCAACTTCCAAAATCGGAATCCGACCCCGATATCAAAAAGTCCATTCCCGGCCAAACTTCTCAAAATCCAACTTTCGCCATTCCAAGACTAATTCAACTACGGACCTCCAAATTACAATCCGAACGCGTTCCCAAGTCCAAAATCACCCAACATAGCTAACGAAACTGACGAAACTCCATTCCGAGGTCAAATGCTAAAAAGTCCAACTTGGTCAACTCTTCCACTTAGAACTTAAATCTTGAATTTCATTCTTCCAAATCGATTCCGGGTAACTTGAAAACCAATACCGACGATTTAAGAAAGTCATAATACATCATGCGAAGATACCCAAACCCTCAGAACACCGAGCGAAGTGCAGATACCCAAAACGACATGCCGGGTCATTATAGAAACTAAAGCCTAACTTGGTATTGAATAACCAAATCATACCAAACGAACTAAACATAGGAGAATCTGAATATTCAACTAGTTATTTCATGCTTGTTCCCTTCCAAAATCAATATTCATACCAAAAAATCGCAAAATTTTACCAAATATTCAATATGAGATTTGGATATTGTATATCCATGTGTATATCACGTTGTATATCTGTATATGTCAAACAAGAATTTCATTTATACGCACGCACACACACACACACGCACACACACACACACGCGCACACACACACACACATACATACATACATACATATATATATATATATATATATGTATATGTATGTATGTATATATGTATGTATCATGTTGTATACCGGAGTATATCACACAAACATTTCATTGACACATGTAGAAATTTATATCAAAATGCATGATATATAAGATAGAACGAATATACATGGTGATATATAATGATATATGAGGTGATATACATGGATATAACGAGGAGGATACATGAATGCGGTCTTTTTCTGTCACGACCCAAAATTCACTAGTCGCGATGACACCTAAACTAACCCGCTAGGTAAGCTAGTTTACAATAATCCAATTGAAATGAGATTTACTGAGAAATGATGAAATAACTGAAATTTTATACAACAACCCAAGGACCGGTAGTACAAATCATGGGCTTCTAAGAGTTAGAGTTTACAAATCTAGTATGAAATAAATACATCATCTTTTCGAAATATACATAAACAGATTTATAAATTCAAGGCTACCAAGAACAAGAGGCAGATATAATCGAAACGCACGTACATCTTCTGTTAGAAAAAATTGCAGAAGATTGAAGAAGAAGTATAATTTTGAGGCGTGAAAGATCACTATCTTTCAAGAGATATTACCCGTATTTTTTTTAGGGGATTACAAGCAATTCTCTGTCAGTATACAACAAAGCCAGAGTAATATGTGCAAATTGAATATCACCGCTCCTGGGGTCTTCTTGTATTTATAGAATCAAGTGAAGACTTTTCAGAAAAGTCACACTCCTATACGACAATTATTTCCGTTCTATTTAAAATTCAAATTTAAATTCGAATTTTAAATAATCAGAAACTGCTAAAAAAAAACGAAAATAATACCTTTATTTAAAGGTCTGACCCGGCCCGCACCCAAGCCCCAAGTCCAAGTCCAAGTCATATATATATAATTAAATATATATATATATATATATATATATATATATATATATATATATATATATATATAATAATAATAATAATAATAATAATAATAATATATTACACATACTTTAGAAGTATGTCAAATAATCATTCTATATGACTTAGTGGGCGTAGCCTTTTAAGGCCTCAAAAATGGCTTAAAGCCACCGATGTGGGAACCCCCACATATACAAAATATGTCTAATAATCCTCTACTAGTTTGTATAAGTATCATAATATCGTGTATAATGGAAGTATCTTGTGTAGATTTGAACTTTCCACTAGTGTAAATGCCTTAAAGTTCGACGAAGTTATTGGTATCTAAGATTTGAACCATAACTCCTTTTGTCAAACCGAAAGTATCACACACATAATATTATTAAGCAGCGAAACAATACAATATAGAGATTTAGCACTTTTACGGCCATGTGCTACCCCTGATTTCAAGAATATTTATAAGACCAACTGTTGGCCCAAGTGAATGTTAGTTTTGAAGATTGACAAAGGAAGCTCATGCATGAACCATGTCCCTCCCTTGTGTGCATACACACAGGCAGATTCGAGCATGTGGGATGAATGTGAAGGAGATAAACTTAACTTGGCATAATTGATATCTATCTAAAATGTTGCATAATTGATAAGGAGAAGGACTCCTTACTCAAAGAGAACATGATCCAAGACGAGGAAGGAGTTAGGAGTTGAGATCAGCTAGAACTCTTCCACCAAGGAAGAGTAGCATTAGAACTCTAGTTATTTCTTCATCTACTAACTCTATATATTGCAGGATGTTCTCATTATATAGGTATGCACAAACGTAGAAGTTAAAATGAAACTGAGAGCAAAATAGTAAGGCATTTTGTAAGCAATTCGTATGTGATTCAAGTGTGCAAACCTGAAGCTACATGAACCAGTTCCAAGTGTCTATCTTTTATTCTAGTACAATTGTAATAGGTGTTTTCATATTGTACCTTTCAACTTTATCTAGAGGCAATTTTAATAGGTAATCAGAGTATTCAACTTAGAGTTAACTTGAAGTTGTCGTAACAGTTAGAGGCTGTTTGATACAAGGGATCAAAGTTAGTCCTAGGTTTACAAAACTATTTTTGTAAATGCAGTTTTTGGCTCAGTGATTTAGTGGAGAGTTTGGGAAAATCCTACTAGGAAGTAGGTCGTGGTTTTTTTCGCCTTTTGAGCCAGGTGTTTTCCACGTAAAATACTTGTGTTCTTTACTTTCCGCATTTACTGTTTCAGCAATAGTAGGTTAAGAAACACTTAGAAGAACCAGGTCCTTCCACAATCAGTTTAGGCAAAAAATTAGACACCACACAAATCACCCCCCTCTTGTATGGTATTGAAGTTAAAACATCAATTAGTATCAAAGTGGGTTATCCTTGAAGAGGCTAGCACCTTAGGAGAAGATCAATATGAATGCATCACCTGGAAATTGGGAAGGAAAATCCACTGCTAGGCCACCACTTTTTAATGGCCAGTACTACTCCTGGTGGAAAAATAGAATGAGAGACCACATCATAGGAGAAAACTATGAGCTATGGGACATTGTCACTGATGGTCCCCTGGCTACCATGGAGAATAATGTCGAATGAGTAGATGTGCCAAAAACAAGAGCTGACTGCTCTGATGAGAACTTGAGGAAATGGGAGAAGAATGCCAAGGCCAAGAAATGGCTTGTGTGTGGACTTGGTCCAGATGAGTACAACAGAATTCAAAGCTATACTACTGCTAAGGAAATTTGGGACACCTTGCAAGTGGCTCATGAAGGAACACCGCAGGTGAAGAGGTCCAGAGGAACATTACTATATTCTCAATATGAGAATTTCACTATGAAGGAAGGTGAAACTATCAAAGATATGTATACAAGGTTCACTGCATTAACAAATGAACTTAAGTCTCTTGGAAGGGTTATTCTTGAAGAAGACAAAGTTTAAAAGATTTTGACAAGGGTTCTGCCTGTCTCTTGGGAGAGCAAAATCACTGCCATTCAGGAATTAAAGAACATTTCCGATCTTAAGTTGGATGAGCTAATTGGAAATCTCACTGCTTATGAACTTAGAAGGCAAACCATGAAGATGGATGTACCCAAGAAGGAAAGGAGCATGGCATTCAGAATCACTGAAGGTTCTAATCTAGAGAAAGATGAAATAGCTATGATCACTAAGGACTTCAAGAAGTACCTAATGAGAGGAAAGGGTTCTTCTAGAAGTAGAAGCTACAACAAACCAAGGGTTCCTAAAAAACAGACCAATGAGGGATGCTACAAGTGTGGGAAGACTGAACATTACATCAAAAACTGCCCTCAAATTGAAATTGCATGGAAGAAGGAAAGAGCTGAATGAAGAAACAAGAAGAAGGAACAGGTTCATCCCAAGAAGAACAAAGGATCAACAAAGGCTATGGTTGCTGCTTGGGGAGAAAGATCAGATGAGGACTCAGATGATGAAGATGGAGATGAACAAGCACTTATGGCAATTGGAGAATCGGATAAGGAATCTGAGGAAAGTATAATTCATCTCAAAGACAGGATTAAGTTTTTGTCTAAAGAAAAGCTATCTGAGTTACTTCTAGATTTCATTGATGAATCTGAGTATATAAACAATGAAAAGGAATAGCTGTCTAAGGGATGTGTGATTTTAAAAGCAAAGTGTAAGAACCTGAAACTTAGAGTTAGTGATACTGTAAGTGAAAATACTACACTAAAGAACCAGGTTCATGCATTTGAATCAAATGTCCTAGAACTTAACTATGAAAATCTAAAACTGAAATTAGGAACAAGTAAGAAGACAACTGATTGCACACAAATCACTGTAGAAGAAAATGTAGCTATACTGAAAGATTAGTTGTATAAGAAGGATGAGCAGGTAAGAATATTGAAGGAAGATCTAGGAAAGGTCAAGCATGAACTAGACAAAACTTTTAAATGGAACAGGTCTTCTGATACTCTTTAATGGCTACAGGAACATCATAGTAGCAATAGAAGCGGACTTGGCTTTGGGAATCAACAACCTAAATGGGATCCCAAAATCAAGTACCTTACACTTCTTGAGAACAAGATTTGTAGTCACTATGGTAAAACAGGTCACTATAAAAGTGAATGTAATGCAAAAGAAAAGGCAAGCCAAAAGAACAAAAAAAATTATTCAAGGGGAGAATAGGCTACCAAGTTGGGCTAAAAAGAATTTAATTCATCCTTTTGCCTATAGAAAGGGATCCAAACTAGTTTGAGTTCCTAAGACTAACCCTTGATTTCTTTTTGCAGGTCCAAGTGAAGGGGAGCAACAAAATATGGTACATGGATAGTGGCTGCTCAAAGCACATGACAGGAAGCAAGAACTAGTTCCTTTCACTTGAGGACCTCAAATGAGGTAATGTCTCCTTTGAAAATGGGAATAAATGTGAGATCATTGGGGTTGGTAAGGTAGGTAAGATTGATTCTCACTCTATTGAGAATGTCTACTTGATAGATGGACTAAAATACAGTCTAATTAGTGTATCACAACTGTGTGATAGAGGTAACTTGGTAGCATTCACCTCTACCAAATATTTTGTGATAAATCTTACCACTGACAAAATTATTTTGCAGGGAAAAAGAGTGAACAATATATTTATTGTAGATCTGTCCACACTTTCAGAAAATGAACTCACTTGCTTAAGTGTGTTAGACAATGATCCCTCCTTTGGCATAAGAGACTTGGACATGCAAGTCTAAATCAACTCAACGAATTAGTCTCCAAGGACTTGGTGATAGGAATGCCTAACATCAAGTTCAATGAAGACAAAGTTTGTGAGGATTGTGCAAGGGGGAAGCAGGTAGGATCCTCTTTTTAATGCAAGAAAGTGGTAAGCACCACCAGATCGATGGAACTGGTCCATACGAACCTCTGTGGTCCAATGAGAACATTAAGCAGATGTGGTAAAAGATATGTGATGGTGCTTGTTGATGATTACTCTAGGTTTACTTGGACATTGTTTTTGACATCTAAAGATGAAGCATTTGACAGGTTCACTTATTTTGTTAGAAAAACTCAGAAACAACTAGGTAATCAACTGGCATCAATTAGGTCTGATCATGGCACTGAATTTGAAAATGCTAAATTTGCTGAATTTTGTGATGAGCATGGCATAAATCATAATTTTTCTGCTCCTAGAACTCCACAACAAAATAGAGTAGTTGAAAGAAAGAATAGGACACTTGAAGATATGGCTAGGACTATGCTTCTTTCTAGTAAACTGCCCCATAGAGTTTGGGCAGAAGCTGTAAATACTGCATGCTACATCATAAATAGGTGCATGGCTAGAGCTCTTGTAGAGAAGACTCCCTATGAGTTACTTAAAGGGAGAAAGCCAAATATATCCCATCTCAGGACATTTGGATGCAAGAAGTATATGTGTTGAAGAAAGTGTTCATGTGGGTTTTGATGAAACTAATATTCTTTCTGAGAGACAGGAACATGATGATGAAGTAATTGGGCTGGTAAGAAACTTAAATGAAACCACAACCCAGACTGAAGCTGCACTAGAAGAAGGAACAGGTGATGGAACATGTTCATCCACCCAGAGCAACTTGACAGGGGGAATAGAACAAAGAAAAAATGATTCTCAAATCTCAATGGAACCTGCCCATGAACCTGTTCCACCAGTTGGTTGTGAAATCTTACAAGTATCAAAGTTCTCATCCCATTGAGAACATAATTACTGATCCAACCTCTGGAATCAAAACCAGATCTTCATTAAAGAACCTCTATGCTTTTGATGCTTTCTTAGCTCTTATTGAACCTAAAAATGTTGCTGAGGCTTTGCAGGATGCAGACTAGGTAAATGCAATGCAAGACGAACTCGACCAATTTGAAAAAAGTCAAGTTTGGCATCTGGTACCAAGACCCTAGGACAGATCAGTAATTGGCACAAAATGGGTCTTCAGAAAAAAACTTGATGAATATGGATCAGTTACAAGGGCCAAGGCAAGATTGGTGGTTCAAGGATATAGTCAGGAGGATGGCATAGACTATGATGGAACCTTTGCCCCAGTTGCAAGGTTGGAAGCAATAAGACTCCTCATAGCCTTTTCCGCTTACATGGAATTCACCCTTCACCAGATGGATGTCAAGAGTGCCTTCCTCAATGTCTATCTAAAGGAAGAAGTGTTTGTCAAGCAACCTTCGGGGTTTGAGAATAAGGAGAATCCTGATCATGTGTACAAACTTGACAAAGCACTTTATGGACTCAAGAAAGCTCCAAGAGCATGGTATGAAAGATTATCAAAGTTTTTGCTTGAGTATGACTACAAGAGAGGTAAAATTGATAATACATATTTCTTGAAAGAAAAATGTAAAGATCTCTTGGTAGTTCAGATATATGTTGATGATATAATCTTTGGAGCAACTACTGATAAGCTAAGTAAAGTATTTTCTAAACTAATGGGGAATGAATTTGAAATGAGCATGATGGGTGAGCTTACTTTCTTTTTAGGCTTACAAAGAAAAACCAAGGGAGAATTGTTACACTACCTAAGAATTTTTTTTTTTTTTTCTAACTTTAATCCCTCAAGAAGACAGTCAAGGAAATCCATCGTCAAAAGTTAAAAAAGTTTTCAAACAAAACACAAGAAAACAAAGATACATGTACATATTTACACCCCCACCCCACACTTTTAATTGTGGCATGTCTCCATGACACATTAATAAAAAGCAAGAGGTAAAGGAAACTCCCCTAATTCATCTAGTCGGGGTCTAAATCAAAGTCGGGATCTCCTTTGCACGCCCGACCCAGTGCATACATCCATGCTTAGAGCTTCTTTTCGGCCTTTTTTTGGATACAACCCACACTTTTCGGTTTCACTCTTTCTGGTTTGCTCCTTTAGGGCCCCATTTCTCCTTCCATATTGAATACCACTCTTTCTTCCCCCACTCTGAGCATGAGCTACCTTTATTGAATGTCCTATATTGCTCTGATAGTATCAAGGAAGGGTCTTCCTAAAATCAGAGGGATCTCCCTATTATCCTCCATGTTCACCACAATGAAGTCCACATGGAACACAAATTTGTTCACCCGAACTAGCACATCTTCCACTTTTCCTTCATGTATGATTGTGATCCGATCCGCCAGCTGTAAGGACACAAGTATCAACTTGATTTCTCCAATCTCTCCCTCTAATATCCTGAAAATAGACAAAGGCATAAGATTAATAGAAGCACCGAGATAGTAAAACTCCCTAGATCTCCACACTTTTAAGGGATCTTGTTTTGCATAATGGCACTACAATGCTCTGTCAGCTTGACAACCAATATCTCTTCCACTTTACGCTTTTTGGACAATATATCCTTAAAAAATTTAGCATAAGCTGGCATATGTAATAACACCTCTATGAAAGGTATATTCACATGCACCTGTTTGAGCAGTTCTAGAAAGTTCGCGAATTGTTTGTCCAGCTTTTCTCTTCTCTGCTTCTGCAGGAAACGTAGAGCACACATATATTTACTTTCTTCAATCTCCTAATTTATTGCATTCTCATCTTTCTTCTTCTTCTGAGCTCTAATTTCCCCCTTCTTCTTCTTCAGACCATCATCCACCATCCCTGCACCTTCTTGAATGTTGTCCTTTTTCTGCTCCTCCAAAATCTCCACATGTCTTTCAATCAGATCATCCATTTGTTTTTCCCTAGGATCATCCAATACATGCCCATCTCCTCAAAGACACTGCATTTATTGTCTCTTTTGGAATTTTTTTAATATCAATAGAGAGAGTTCCTGAAACCCTCTCAGAAAATAGATTAGCTAGTTGCCCCACCTGTCTTTTCAAATTTTGAATGGTCGTTCCTTGTTATCTGATAGCTGCGCCATAGGTTTCAAGCCTCTCATCTATCTTAATAATAAAATCTTTCATCGGATCTTTCATGCTAGAGTGATTAGACTGTGGAGGATGATCTTGCTGCCTCTACGGATTTTAGCTCCCTGTCCCCGGGGTCTGGAGTTATTTTGCTGCCATGCGTTTGCACTACCACCTGGTGAACTCCAAGAAAAACCTGGGTCTCTACCCATGGAGTTAAAGTTGTTGCCACTTTGGTAGTTGCCTCTGATAAAGTTCCCCACAAAATTTACTACCTCATCTGAAGCTTGACACTCATGTGTAGGGTGTCCCATTCCACAAATGTCAGATGCTTCTTGAGACTCACTATGTACCTTGGCCAATGTTAACTTTCTTATTTCTCTGGTCATGGTGTCTAGCTGGCTTGCTCTGATGTGTTAGAGTCTACCTGGTGAACCCCAACTGATTTTCTTCTATTACTACTCTCAGTATGCCATTGGTTAGCATCTTCAGAGAGCTCATCAAAAAATGCAACAATCTCCTTAGGCATCTTCTATATTAAAGGACCTCCAGCTGAAGTACTTAGAGTTCATCGTGAGGAAGGTGTCAGTCCATCCCAAATGTCACGGAGTTGCATCCACAATTAATTTCCATTATGCTGACACTTTGTCACTATCTCTTTGAATCTTTCCCAAGCTTCGAAGACCGTTTTAGTATCCTTCTAGCAGAAATTGGGGATTTCCTTCTGAATTTCACTATTTTCGTAGCTAAGAAGTACTTGTGAAGAAAATGTTTAGTCATGTCTTCCCATGTTCTGGTCGACCCAGTTGGTAAGCTATGAATCTAGTGCTTTGTGTCATGCTTCACTAAAAAGGGGAATGCCCTTAAGTAGACAACATCATTTAACACTCCGTTGTACTGGAATGTGTTCATGATTTCATTAAAGTCCATCAAGTGAGTCTTATGATCTTCATTCACCTTCCCTCTGAATACATAGTTGTTCTGGATAGTTTGAAGCAAACCTTGCTTCAACTTGAAATTATTCGTTGTTGCGGGTGGAGGTCTGACACTTGACCGTCCCTAATTGTAGACTGGTATGGCATAATCACCGATTGCTCTACTAGGCTTGGGTACTATATTTTTGAATTGGTCTTCAACCAAGGGTCGGCTTTAGATTGAACCTTTGACCCCCACCATCTTCAATAGTGTCCTCAGTAGCTTTGAGGGCTTCCTCAGCTGCTATTCGTGCAACTTCTTGTTGTGTTTCCTCTCTTGCAGCTAAGTCTAATCCATAAATCTCTTTGTTCTCCATGTTATCTTAAGTTGAATTATGACCCAAGAAATGTTTTGTTAATTCTCTTTCTTTTCTCAGTTATCGCAGGTGTTTCTCTAACTCTGGGTTGTAGGGTATCACTTCCTTTGTAGAAGATCGAGTCATACACCAGAGAGGTTAACCTGTTTCCTGCACATGGAAGAGAACAAACGTGAAAAATTAAATAAAATAAGTTCCCGAATTAGCACCAAGAACTTCATTGAACATTATTGATTGCCAATCCCCGGTAACGGCGTCAAAATTTGGCGAGCACAAAACACAATACCAAATTGATGCTCGCTAGCCAAAGATAGTATAGTTAAATTATCGTCTCCATAGTGATTGGATTTAAACAATGCTCTAGTAATTTCTGGTTTAACTGCTATTCAGGATGATCAAAACTTGATTGGAATGACTACAAACTACGATTAACTATTAAAGACGATTGACTACAACAAACTAGAGATTAGCAAAGTCAGTTTCTTATCAATGTGAGAAATAAGGGTCATGACAGGATAGGTGCAAGATAACTATTTGGGATCCAACTCTAGTTTAATTCACTCTAATGTTTTAATGATTCTCACGAATTCACTTGATGATTAGTTCAAACGTATAGTCAAGATTCCTCTCTCGATTAAATCTTAATTCTACGAGGTGAACTAATATAAGCATTGTGAAAATATGTAAGCATGCGTTAATGGATTAGTCTTCAGGAAAATGTCTCTCGAATATTCTCCTAACTTGATTTAATCAACAATTTAACAAGCTCTTTCGATTATTTAAGAGAATCACTGAATTAAACCAAATAAAATAATGCAAAGATAATCACTAAAATATTCCTCTTTTAATTAAATAAACCGGTGAATAAAGTTATGTTGAACCCAATTCAAATCTCCATAAACGAAGTCAAGCAAAGAACTAGAGTAAATATTTACAAATATCCATCAAAACACCAAACCCATCAAACTCTAAGGGAAACTACTCCATAATTATGGAGGAAGTCACCACAAATATAGTTAAGAATAAGACAATATCAATCTAATGTTACAATATAAAATCTCGCATTGAATTAATGGAAAGATGATGAAATATTGTATCTTTTAGCCTCCAATGATCTCCAAAAGCTTCCAAGGTCAAAAGTCTCTTCAAAAATATTTTTTTGGTGTATTTATACCATGTAGAAGTGGGCCCGGACGAAACTACTCTTTCCAAGCCAATACAGGAAAATACTTTGAGAAATTTGAACAGGCACGTTGCGCCATATGCCTCCCCATGCAGGGCGCTAGTGGGGAAGTTCAGAGAGCAGATTCTGATAGAGCACTAGAAATTTACACTATCGCGCCGCCCCATGCACCGCGAGAGTGTTAGTTTTCCAGAGTAATTTGTTTTCTTTAATTTTTGATATCCAGACTTGGCTCCTGACCCCCGAACACGATCTCGGTTTAAACTTGGGCTTTTACTCAAACTTCAAAGCTCCAACTTATTTGATTTAGCTCCCGATTATCTTTTTAACTTGGAATCACTTTCTTCAAGGCATAAACACATATAATAAGTGCAACACTAATATTTAAGCTCAAACACAAGTAATATACAGTAACTAGAGTACAAACTATGACTAAAATACGGGTTATAGCCTACCATCATGACCCAGTCGGTCATTTTGTGTATTTGAGCATCGTTCCCCTATTTGATGCTTTCCCTATATCTATTTGTCGTTATTTGACTTGTGGGAATAATGGGTTTTATTTCGGGGATGTTTTGGATTAAAATGGAACACTTAGTTCCTAGTTTGGAAGCTTAAGTTGGGAGTATTGATCAAGTTTGACTTTTGTGTATTTGACTTGGGTCGGAGTTCTTAAGCATATGTACGGATTTGGATTCAGAGGTTCCTAGGTTGATTTGGCTCTAATTGGTAAAATTTGAAAATTTAAAAATTTAGAAGTATATATTGGTTTGACTCATAATTGACTTTATAGTTATCGATTTCCGTTTGGGATTTCAAGACTTGGATTAGATTCTTATGGTGATTTATGTCTTGTGTGTAAAATTTGGGGTCATTCCGAGTTGTTTAGGCTTGTTCGACGTAAGTTTGGAATTCAAAAACTTGGATTAGTTCATTAAGATTGTATTGAGGCGAAATTCATAGTTTTGATGTTATTTTTTGTGATTTGAGTCCTCTAGTAGGTCCGTGTTAAGCTTTGGGATTGGTTGCTAAGATTGGACAGGGTCCCGAGGGCCTATGATGTGTTTTGGATGTGTTTCAGACCATTTTATTATTTTGGAACAAGTGGTTTTCTAGTGTTCATCGCGATCGCGGATGTGGTATCGCGATCACGGAGTGTGTTTTGTGGCTGGAACCTCTTTGTTCTTCACGTTCACATTGGGGATGTTGCAATCGCTGACTGTGGGGAGTTGAAGCTTCACGTTCGTATTGGTGGGTCGCGATCGCGTAATGTCTATGTCAGGTTGGGGACGTCGGGTGGCTTAACCTTCACGTTCGCAGAAAAGAGGCGCGTTCGCGTTGGCTTAGGAGGTGGTGAAGCACAATGGAGGCTAGTTGTCATGTTCGTGTGTGGTCTTCTAAGGCAGTTGTTGATTTGTGATTCGTGATCGCGAAATAGGTCCCACAATCGCGAAGGAGAACCAATGAACTAACATAAGTACTCTATTTCAAGGGTTTGAGTTATTTTATCATATTTTGAGATGGGGAACATAGATTTGGGTGATTTTTGAGAGGAATATCTCTATTTGAATTCGAGTAAGTGTTTTTACTCGGATTTGGTTATTGTTCATGATTCTATCCTTGATTTTAACATTTGATTGATGAATCTAAGTGAAAAAAATTAGAGATTTTGGCAAACTTTTCTAAAATAAAAAATAGGGATGTGAACCAAGATTCAGAGTCAGATTTGGATGAAACTCATGTTTGGACTCATATTCGAATGGGTGTTCAAAATTTATGATTTTTGTCAGGTTGTGGGAGGCGGGCCGGGGTTGAATTTTTAATTTTTGATAAAGATCGAATCTTTATTAATTGTAATCGATTTCTATAGTCGTGCTGATATTATTAAGTTATTTTTGGCTAGATTTGACCCGTCAGAGGCCGATTCGAGAGTAAAGATCTTTTTAGAGTATTGATTTAGTCTGTTTGATGTAAGTATCTTTCCTAACCTTGTGTGCGGGTTTACCCCTTTGGATTTGGCCTTAATTATTTATTCGTTTTATATGAAAAACGACATGTACATGAGGTGATGAGCATGTACACGGGTACTATGTGTGGCTTATTACCGAATTAGACCGTAGGTTATTGATATGCCTTAATTTGATAATGTACTTTATATGAAACATGCTTAAACCACTTTATGACTACATGATCATTATGTTATTGTCATGTCCTTATGAACTTGATTTTTATGTTATGAGATTTTATCTTGATGAAACTTTGGTATTATTGCTTTGTGATATTATGACACATATGGACATGTTGGGAAGATTGTTGGATGTTGGCACGAGGTTTCTGCCATGCAATTGTGATTGATGGGGGGATATTGTTATTTTGTTAGGAGGGAGCCACAAGGCGGGATATTGTTATTGTTAGGGCGGAGAAATACGGGTGGCTATTGTTATTATGACAGAATTATGGGCACGAGGTTCCATATGTTTGTGTTTCTATTTGATGACTTGTTGTCGAGCTGAACTTTTACTTTTTGAGTTTTTATCACATTTTCGGAAGAAGGTTGATGATATCGTTTCCATTATATATTGCGTTGTCAGTTTTCTTTTGATATATTATACATGTTATATAACTAGTAAGTATCACATGACTTGAACCTCGTCACTACTTCATCGAGGTTAGTCATGATACTTATTGGGTGCCGATTGTGGTGTACTCATACTACACTTCAGCATATTTTCTGCAGATCCATGTCTTTCTAATCGGGAAAATCTGTAGAGAGGCATGCTTGTGCGTATTGGAGCCTTTAAAGTATCACTTGTAATGACCCAATCGTTCATTTTGTGTAACTGCACTCCGTTACCCTTTTTATGCTTCACACAAGTGTGCTTATGATTTTAACTCACAGGGTTGATTAGTTTTATTCCGGGAATCTTTCGGGTTGATTTGGACCCTTTGATTCTTGACTTAGAAATTTGAATTAGAAATGTTGACCAAACTTTGACTTTTGTGAAAATGACCCTGGAACTGTGTTTTGATTGTTCCGATAGCTTTGTATCGTGATTTCAGACTTGGACGTATGCCCGTAATTAATTTCGAAAGTCCGTAGGTTGATTTGCCAAAATTTGGCAATTTGAAGTTGAAAAGTTTGAACATAGGTTGACTTTTAGATATCGAGCTTGGGATTTGATTTAAGGACTTGGAATAGGCCCGTTATGGTATTTAGAACTTGTCTGCAAAATTTAGTGTCGTTTGGAGTTTATTTGATAGGATTCAGATGTTTAGTTGCAACTTTAGAAATTCTTAAACTTTACTTGAAATTCATGCGTTTAATTATTCGATTCGTAGTTTAGATGTTATTTTTGTGTTTTGATCGCGCGAGCGAGTTCATATAATATTTTTAGACTTGTGTGGGTGTTTGGTTTGGAGCCCCGAGGGCTCGGATGAGTTTCAAACATGTTTCAGAATCGTTTTGAACTGAAATTGGACGTTGGTGTCGATGGTGCTCAGGTATCATAATTGCAAGCACCAGGATCACAATTGCGAAGGTGACAGTGGGGGCTCGGATGTCGCAATTGTGAATTCCCCTTCACGATTGCGAAGATTGCCGAATTTTGCCTTAGTTTGCATTTGCGAACATTTTATTGCTTTTTAGATAACCTCCAGTTCGCAATTGTGAAGCCTCTATCATAATTGCGAAGAATTCTGAGGCTGTCTGGGTTCGCAAATGTGATCCTTGATCTGCAATTGCGAGGGTTCACAAATTCGAAACTCGTGTCGCAAATGCGACATATGCAGCTAGTACAAAAGGGTGGGAGGAGAGATTTTCAGAAACATTCTCTTATTTTTTAACCCTAGACTCGGTAGGAGGCAATTTGGAGAAGGGAGTTTTACATACAAACTTTGGGTAAGTGATTCTAAACTATTTCTAATCATATTCCATCAATATATCTTAGATTTTAACATCAAAATCATGTGAATCAAGGAGAAATTTTTTTGAAACTTTGTCTAGTTTTTGAAAAATAAGAAATTGAGTTTTGACAGTAGATTTGGACTCGGATTTTGAAACTAATCATATATATGAACTCGCGAGGTAATGGGTAGTCAGAATCTAACTTTGGACCCGGTTTTTGACCAGGCGGGCTATGGTTTTTTTTGTTGATTTCTTGAGAAAAGTGTAAACATCTTAGCTTCATCTATTGTAATTGATTTCCCTTGCATTATTTGATGATATTAAGTCGATTTTGGTTAGATTTGAGCCATGTGTAGGCGAATTTTAGGGGAAAAGCTATTTTCGAGGGTTGAATTGGCCTATTTGAGTTAAATATCTTGCCTAACTTTGTGTGGGGGAACTACCCCTTAGGATGGTATTGATTGATTTATTTGTGCTATGTGAAAGTCGTGAATGCAAGGTGACGAGTGGGTACACGAGTTGTACGTGGTATTTGACCGATTTAGGATACTTAGACTCTTTCCATGCTTTAATTGAATTGTAGTACCATGTTCTAAATTTACATGGTCAATCTATTCTTACTTTTATTAGTCTATCCTTACTTGCCTTAAAAATTTTTGTTAACACTTCTTCTACATTCTAATTGATAAATTACTCTCATGCTTTAGTTGAACTTGTTGCCTCTATCAATGTTACATGTTCTCTCTTGCATTGTTGATTATCATTATTTGAAGTTATTATTCGCATTATATCTTTCATTATTGATTATCATTACTTGAAGTTATTGCTCATGTTATCTCTTTCCTTGTTGATTTCCACTATTTGAAGTCATTGTTACACGTTTTCTCTTCCATTGTGAGATATTCTTATTTAATATTGTGGTTTTACATTATCTCCTATTATTGAGTTATTGGTACTGAAGTTGTGAAAGCCGTTATCACGTTGAGGTAAAATTGTTATTGTTGAAACATCTTCCTTGTTGAGCATTTTACATTCATTGTTGTTGTCGATATTCTTGTACATGTTGTGGTGGAGCCACGAGATATTGTTGTGAAAGCATTGATATTGTTGATTGTTGGCAAGTTGTGATATATGGGCATTTGTGGTGCAAGTTATTTTTGTGATGTGTTATTGACGCGCATGCGTCGGTATAAGGCTTGGGGTTAATGTGCATGCGACGGTATAAGGTGGGACTTATTTGCGTGGTTCTTATAGGGGATCTACGTGAAGCCACACATTGTCATAAGGTGGGTTAAAGTGAGTGTAGTTATTTATGAAGAACTATTTCTTAAAACTATTTCAAATGTAAGGCTCACGCGACAGTATAAGGAAATAATGTGATTGAAATCGAGAAATGTAAATACGAGGTGCTACCTCGGTTATGAATCTTGATTTATACGAGGCGGTACCTCGTTTCTTGTTGTACACGAGGCGATACCTCATTGTGATTCATGTTGTTATATCATGTGGCGAAGAGTTTTGATGGGAACATTTCTTATTATTTTGTTCTTCCTTGTTCTATCAGTTGTTGTCTGCATATGATCATTGTGATTCATTTTTTTTTTACTTTATGTTATTTCCATGCTTAAACCCAGTATCGGTTTTTTCTATTTCATTGTATTATATAAGTTGTTTCTCCGCTTTCCATTATTATTCGTTCTTACGTTTTCGTTCTATTTATGCATATCCTAGTAGGTGTCTTGACCTGGCCTCGTCACTACTCTACCGAGGTGAGGCTTGATACTTACTGGGTACCATTGTGGTGTACTCATACAATGCTTCTGCACATCTTTTTGTGCAGATCTAGGTACGTTTTCCCGTGCCAGACACTAGAGTAGATTGAGTTGCGGTTTTTGGGAGACTTCAAGGTATAACTTTTCCACGTCCGCAAGAATCGGAGTCACCTTCCCTTATACTTATTTCCTGTTGTATTTTCATTCAGACAGTAATGTAGTAGACCTTTAGCATTACTCTGTAGAGCTTATGACTCAGTTTTACCAGTCTTGGAAATGAACTATTGTTGATTCTACTTTTCGGAAGTTTATATCAGTTATTCAGCCTTGTTTTTAGTATTTTGTTAATTATATCTGTCTAGATGCTAACAAATGTTAGGCTTACCTAGTAGTACAAACTAGGTTCCATAACGACATTCCATGAAGGGAAATTGGAGTCGTGACAAATTGGTATCAGATCTCTAGGTTCATAGGTGTTATGAGTCATAAGCAGCTTTACTAGAGTCTTGCGAATCGGTACGGAGATGTCTGTATTTATCTTTGAGAGGCTACATAACTACTAGGAAAGTTTCACTTCTTTGATTTCTTATCGTGCGAATTGGTTGAATTCGAAAACTCAATCTTTGACTTTCTATTCTCTCATAGATAGTGAGGGCATGCACTGCTGGATCTGACGATCAGAAACCCGTGCCTCTACTAGAGCCCCAAGAGGCCGGGGTTAGGGAAGAGGCCGAGGAGGGGCATGTGGTGCAGCCAGAGCACCTGTCTGAGCTGCCATAAAGGAGCCACTGATAGATCCATTTGGGGGACATCCACCCGATGCGCCTGTTTCCACCCCCGCACTTCAGGAGACCCTCACACAATTCTTGAGCATGTTTGGACTCCAACTCAAGAGGGGTTGATTCCACTTGCACCATCCACATCTCAGGCTCGGGGAGGAGCCAAGACTCTCGCGGACCACACGCAAGAGCAGTGGGTCCAAGTTGATCAGGTCCCAAAGGTTATACCAGTATAACCTGTTGTTTGAGGAGGAGGAGCTTAGACTTTAGAGGTTCAAGAAGTATCACCCTCCTACTTTCAGTGGTTTGGATTCAGAGGATGCACATGGTATTCTGGAGGAGTGCCACCGTGTCTTCCGCACCATACCATTGGTATTGTGGAGACGAGTGGGGTTGCTTTTACTACATTCCAACTATCAGGAGCAGCGTATCAGTGGTGGGGGGTACAAGGAGGGTAGCCTTGCCGATGCAGTTTTACTTACATAAACTCAGTTTTCAAAGTTGTTCTTGAGAGAGTTTGTTCCTCAGATCCTTCAGGATACATGGCGCGTGGAGTTCGAGCAGTTGTACCAAGGTACTATGACAATGTCGGAGTATGTTGTCCGATTCAGTGATTTTTTCAGACATGCACCTGCCTTGGTTTCTACAGTAAGAGAGCGAGTCCGTCAATTTATCGAGGGGCTCAACTATAGTATTTGATTCAGCATGGCCCGAGAGTTGGAGACATATACCCCATATCAGCAGGTGGTAGAGATTGCATGGAGGTTGGAGGGTATGCGGGGCCGTGAGAGAAAGGACAGGGAGGCCAAGAGGCCTCAAGGTACTGGAGGATTTATTGGTGGCGACACTATAGCTACAGCCCATCATGGAAGGGACTATGTGAGTCATCCCGTTCACTTAGGGATTCCAGTTTCTAGTGGTGCTCCGGGTATTCTGAGATCTCAGGTTGCACACTTTGCTCAGCCACTTTCCAATACACCTTTTGCACAGGGTGCCTTCAGCGGTCAATCCAGCCGACCAGGCCCAAGCCAGTCCTAGAAACCACACCCATTGAGAGCTTTATTTAAGTGTGGTGATACCCGTCACATGGTTAGAGACTACCCTAGACTCAGGAGGAGTTCACCTTCTCAGACTACTCAGGCTCCACAGATTTTGTCAGGTCCATAGACTTCTTAGGCCATGATTGCTGCCCCAGTTGTCGCTCCACCCGCACAACTAGCTAAGTGTGGGGGAAATGCGGGTAGAGGTCGCCCTAGAGGGGGAGTCCAGGCCAGATTCTATGCTTTTCCGGGTAGGATGGATGCAGTTTCATCAGACTCGGTCATTACAGGTATGGTTCCAGTTTGACATAGAGATGCATCATTCTTATTTGATGCGGGATCCACTAATTCATATGTGTCATCTTACTCTGCTCTGTATTTGGATATATCTCGTGATTCTTATTTTTCTCCTATTTATGTGTCTACGCCTGTGGGAGATTCTATTATTGTGGACTGTATGTATCAGTTGTGTTTAGTTGTTATAGGTGGGTTTGAGACCAGAGTTAATCTATTGTTACTTAGTATGGTAGACTTTGATGTTATTTTGGGCATGGACTGGTTGTTTCCCTATCATGCTATTCTAGATTGTCACATCAAGACTGTGACATTGGCTATGCCAAGTTTGCCACGGTTAGAGTGGAAAGGTTCATTGGATTATGTTCCTAGCAAGGTTGTTTCATTTCTAAAGGCTTAGCAGATGGTTGAGAATGGGTGTGATGTTTATCTAGCCTTTATGAGAGATGTTAGTATTGATATTCTTATCGTTGAGTCAATTCCGGTAGCGAGATACTTTCCAAATGTATTTCTAGTGGATCCTCCGGGAATGCCGCCTAATAGGGATATCAACTTTGGTATTGACTTGTTGTCGGAAAATCAGTCTATTTCTATTCCACCATATATGGCCCTAGTAGATTTGAAGGAGTTAAAGGAGCAGTTGCAAGAGTTTCTTGATAAGGGCTTCATTCGGCATAGTGTGTCGCCTTGGGGTGCACCGGTCCTTTTTGTAAAGAATAAGGATGGTTCTATGCGCATGTGTATTGATTATCGACAGTTGAACAAGGTTATAGTGAAGAATAGGTATCCATTGCCATGCATTGGTGACTTATTTGATCAGCTACAGGGTGTTGGAGTGTTCTCAAAGATTGATTTGCAGTCAGGTTATCCTCAGCTAAAGATTCGGGATTTCATATATTTTGAAGACTAACTTTAGGACTTGGTATGGTCACTACGAGTTCATTGTGATGTCATTTGGGATGACCAACACCCTAAAAACATTTATGCACCTGATGAACAATGTATTCTAGCTATATCTTGTTTCATTCGTCATTGTGTTTATTAACGGCATCTTGGTGTACTCTCGCAGTCAGGAAGATATGAGCAACACCTACAAATCGTGCTCCAGACCTTGATAGAGAAGAAGTTATATGCAAAATTCTCAAAGTGTAAATTCTGGCTTGATTCAGTGGCGTTTTTGGGCCATGTGGTTTCCATTGAAGGTATTAAGGTGGATCTGAAGAAGATTGAAACAGTGCAGAGTTGGCCTAGACCATCATCAGCCATTGAGATCCGGAGTTTCCTTGTTTTGGCTAGGTATTATTGTCATTTCATAGAGGGTTTCTCATCCATTGCTGCACCTATGACCAGATTGACCTAGAAGGGTGCTCCTTTCAGATGGTCCGAAGAGTGTGAGGAGATCTTTCAAAATCTCAAGACTGATTTGACTACAATCCCATTTTTAGTGTTGCCTACGAGCTTAGGGACTTATACCGTGTATTGTGATTCATCACGTGTTAGCCTTGGCGCGGTGTTGATGGAAGACGGTAGGATGATTGCGTACGTGTCTCGAAAGCTGAAGACCTATGTGAATAATTATCTAGTCCACGACTTAGAGTTGGCAACCATTGTTCATGCATTGAAGATTTGGCGGCATTATTTGTACGGTGTCCCTTGTGAGGTCTTTACCGACCACCAGAGTCTAAAACATCTGTTCAAATAGAAAGATCTTAACTTGAGGCAGCAGAGATGGTTAGAGTTGCTTAAGGATTATAATATCACCATACTATATCATCCCGGGAAGGCCAATGTGGTGGATGATGCCTTGAGTCGAAAGGCAGAGAGCTTGGGCAATTTAGCATATCTACCGTCACCGGAGAGGCCATTAGCATTGGATGTTCAGGCCTTAGTCAACCAGTTTGTTATATTGGATATTTTAGAGCCTAGTCGAGTTCTTGCGTGCGTGGTTTATCGATATTCTCTATATGATCGTATCAGAGAGCGTCAGTACGGCAACCCACTATTTGCTTGTCCTCAAGGACACATTTCAACACGACGATGCTAAGGAGGTTTTTATTGGAGATGACTGTGTGTTGCGGATGCCTGGCCGGTTATGTGTTCTTAATGTGGATGGGTTACGTGAGTTGACTCGTCAGTAGGACCACTATTGGTGAAGGAGGATGAAGAAAGACATAGTGGAGTATATAGCTTGGTGCCTAAATTGTCAGCAGGTGAAGTATGAGCATCAACGACTGTGTAGTCTGCTTCAGTGATTTGAGATTACCGAGTGGAAATACGAACGTGTTACCATGGACTTCGTTGTTGGGCCCCCACAGACTCACAAGAAGTTTGATGCGGTATGGGTGGTTTGGACAGGTTGACCAAGTCGGCTCATTTCATACTGGTAGTGACTACCTACTCTTCGAAGCAACTGACTCATGTTTATTTACGCGAGATTGTTTGACTTCATGGAGTAACGGTATCCAGCATCTCTGACTAGGGTACGCAATTCACATTTCGTTTCTGGAGAGCTGTACAATGTGAGTTAGGCACGCGGGTTGAGTTAAGTACAACATTTCACCCCAGACGGATAGACAGTCCGAGCGCACCATTTAGATATTGGAGGATATTCTTCGTGCCTATGTTATGGATTTTGGGGGTGCTTGGGATCAGTTCTTTCCACTCAGAGTTTTCCTACAACAATAGCTACCGCTCGAGTATTCAGATGGCTCCTTACGAGGCCCTATATAGGAGACGGTATCTATAACGACCCGACCGGTCATTTTTCTTTCAAGAACACCATACCCCTAAATAAGACTTCCGTACTTGCTTTTACTAATTTATGACTTGTGGGGATAGTTGGTTCGGGATTTAAAAGAGTTTGAGTGGAAATCGGAACACTTGGCTCCTTAAGGTTGGCTTAAAAGGCCAAGTTTGACTTCGGTCAACATTTTGAGTAAACGGCCTCAGAATCGGGATTTGACGGTTCGAATAGGTTCATATTTTATTTCGGACTTGGGCGTATGCTCGGAGTGGGTTTCGGATGACCCAAGAGCGTTTCGGCGCCAAATAGTGAAAGTTGGATCCTTGAAGGTTTTAGAAGTTCTATAATTTGGATTGGAACACGTTTTGGTGATATCGAGGTCCAAACGGAATTTCGAGATGGGGAATAGTTTCGCAATGTCATTTAAGACTTGCACGCAAAATTTGGTATCATTCCGAGTAGTATAATCATGTTTGCGCACGTTGGAAGTAGATTGAAGAACTTGAAGTTCATAAGTTTGATTCAATTGGTTTTAGGATGTGATTCATAGTTTTAATGTTGTTTCAGCTGTTCCGAAGGTTTGATCGAGTCCATATTATGACTTCAAACCTGTTGGTATGTTTGGACAGGGCCTCGGGGGCCCCAGATGCCACTAGGATTTTGCACGAGTCGAGTTCAAGCTCAAAGGGAGCTGCTGGTGCACTAGTTCTGGTGCGTCCGCACTTGCGGTTGGCAGCCGCAGGTACGAGCTCGTAGGTGCGGGCGAAGCTACGCAGATGCGGCCCCTCTTCCGTAGAAGCGGAATCGCAGGTGCGATCACCTGTCTGCAAGTGCGGGCCCTACCGGATCAGCTCATTTTTGCAGATGCAGACAGTTGTCTGCAGAAGTGAGACCGCAGGTGCAAAAATCACTGAAGGCAGTGGCCTTCATTTAACGGGAGAGTTAGCCATTTTTGGCTCATTTCACTTCATTGTTGGGGGATTTTGGAGCTTCTTGAGAGAGGGTTTTCACCTAGCTTTGTGAGGTAAGTAATTTCTACCTAATGTGAGTTTAATACATAGTTTGTGGGTAGACTAAATCATGCAAATTGGTAGAAATTATGAGTTTAGAGTAAAACATAGGGTTTTGATAAAAATGGGATTTAACCACGAAATTTGTTATGGAATCTAGTAAAAATCACATATTCTTTATCCTAAGGTTATGGACATCAATTTTCTTTGAAAATTTCCGGAATCTGGGCACGTGGGCCCGAGGATGAATTTTAGGAACCTCGCATTTAGGGTTGGAAAATTACTATAATAGTTAGAATATGAACTCTTGAGCACATATTGACTAGTTTCTACCCCATTTGAATAGTTTTGGATCGTTCGTCTCTGGTTTGAGGGTTTGGACACATTCTTGAGTTTGGAAGTAAGCTTTGGGACAAGGTAAGTCTCTCTTCTAACCTTGTAAGAGGGAAATTTCTCCATAGGTGAACTTAATTGATGTGTGATTCTATGTCGGGGCTACGTACGCACTAGGTGACAAGAGTCCGTATGAAGCTACTAATTATGCAAATGTCTGGGTAGTTTAGGCCGACATCATGCTGTGTTGATATGGTTATTACTTTATGTTTATTGTTTCCTTATGAAGTGGCATAATTTAGTTGTTGTTAAAAATTTTGAGAGGAAGTTGAGATTTTCTATAAACATCGGGACCTTAAAGGTTTCCAATTGAACTTCAAATTTTTGAAAAGAATGGAGGGACACTAAAGTAAACTAAGAAATCTATTTTTAGCCGCGTCGCAGGTATGATTCGCGAGCGGGGTAATAGATGGATCTATAGTTCGCGCCATTCCACCGTTGGCAGTGCACAATTTATGTTTTTATGTTGGATCACGCCGAACGTCCTTGGTGGTATATATGTATTATAATAAGTTTTGGAAGCCTTATTTAATTTGGGGTAAACTTACTATATGGAGAATACTTGTTTAAATGAAGGAAGTGTTCAGATTCTTAAATTTTGATGATATAGTTGTTCAGTTGATTCGCATTCTGAATGCTTATTATTTCTACTTATTGTGCTTAAGTATAGTTCTTACATTATTATATTATTGGCCCTAGTAGGTGTCAAAGTCTACCCCTCGTCACTACTATCGTGCCCCCTTTTTCCCCTTTCGCGGAGTCCGGGTTTTGACATGCTTTGGGACAACTCGTTTCCTTTTGGGAAAGGGGTATGGAAATTGAAGAGTCGCCACCTAACAGATTTAAGGTGCGTTAGGGCACCTATTGCAAGTAACACATGAAACTGGTTTACATTACCAGATAATGGGTAAGGGCTTGAAATTAACTTGAGGGGAAGGTGTTAGGCACCCCTCGAGGTCCACAACAGTGGGTCGTGGCTAAACTTATTTTGTGAATTAGTCATTAAGCAAGTAAAGCAGTTTAAGAACACATATGGATTACAGAAAATGGGAATAAATGGGTCCTAGGTTTATTAGCCTATAGAATCACATATGTGCAATACTCGGTAAACCTTCCTCAACTAGAGGGGTTACACATAGCATTAACGCACATGGCATTATATCCTTTACTAACCAATTACCCTCCCCATGGTGGTTATATAAGTGATTCTAATTAAACGTACTCTATGCGTGCATTACCCGTCCCTTTATTATGGCCCTGGAGGTGTTTAGGACCTCTAATTAAGGCAGTTCTAGACTCTCCTAAAGTGCTTAAAAGGAGAAAATCTAAGCGACAATTAAAACAAGTAGGACTGTCAGGTAAAGGAACAATTAAGGAGGCTCACATTTACCTCCATAAATAAGCAGTCAATTGCACGTCTCATACGCTATTTGAGATACTTTAAGAGTCCTAAAACAAGATATCCAGGTGATCATGAAAAACAGAATATATGCAGCATTGTGTTAAAGCGAGGCAGTGGAGACCTAATCAGTTTGCCTACTGATTTTAGGACTTGCTGAATCTGAGCAGTTCACAAATAGTTAAGAAAAGCATAGTTTTACAATTTGCAAGATTTCAATTATCCTACAAGCTTACCTAGGCGTGGATCCGAGATGTCCTATAAATATGATATCTAATTGTTAATCAGAGTCTTAATACTAACAAGCGATTTTAAACAGGCAGTTTGAGTTCATTATGTCCTATAGGCATGCTGTCTAGGTGCTGAACATTATAGAACTGATTTTATACATTTATCTCTGTAAACATGTTATCTAGGTGTTGGGACTGCTTTAAACTTACTCTTATAGACATGGTTGCTACTGATTTTATGCGATATAGGCATGGTATTTATGCGAGTGCAATAAAAGTCCTAAAGCATGGTTTCTAATGCACATAAGAGAATGATCATGATTTTTTAGACAGAGTTAATAGCACCCTAGTGATAGGATTTCTAAGCAGGCATGATGTATGCAGAATTTCTTGAAAAACAGAAGTTTTAGAATAAACTATATGATGCACCTATAACATGTTTTCTAGTGCATAAGACAATATTAAAATCATGGTTTCTAATGCAAGTCAATAATCATCATAATCCTAAGAGCATGATTTCTAATGCAAATAATCATAATAATCCTAAGAGCATGATTTCTAGTGCAAATAATCATAATAATCCTAAGAGCATGATCTCTACCTAGTTTCCCCACAAAATATATATAGAAGTCCCACCCATTTTACTAATATCCGCAATATCTGTTTACAAGAATTATTATTACAGACCATTCGATAAATGAATTAAAGAATAGATAATACTATACTATAGGAGCCTGAATAGGCCCAAAATAATCCTGGAGGACCAGACCTTCAACCAAATCCAAAGTACCTTATCTCATAGTGTCTAAGAGAGTGTCCTGGTGCGCCAAAGTTCCCAAGGGCCTCAGGGACCTCGGGCAATGATCACACCAAGACCCTTTTTAAGAGAAGTAGTTTTTGTGCAGTGTGGAAAGGGCCAGCCCCAGTGTGCCAGATTTCGAAGGAATCTCATGGATTCCTAGGCAATACACACACCGGAGGGGAAGAATCCTAAGTATTCTAAGAGTAGGAGTGGGAGTGCCTGAAAGAGTAGGAATAATTTTAAGAAAACAGATCAGAAGTGAAACCAATTTAGTGAACATAGCTTAGAAGTGAAAATAGTTTGGGAGTGAAAATGGTTTAGAAGTGAAAACATATTAAGAGTGAAAACAATTTAGAAATATTCTAGAAAAGGTTCAGAAAACAACAGCAAGTAGGAAACACAGTCACAAAGTTTCACACAAAGCTTCATATTGCCCAGACTCAACTCAGTTCATTAGTCAACCTTAGATGAGCATATAGCATGCTGAGAACAAACAATTTCACAAAAAGGGAGCAGGACTTGGGAACACAAGAATCCTGAATCAAGATCACATAGAATTAGGGTGTTAGGGAAGCATGCTAGTCAGGAGCGTAGAGAAGGCATGGGGTAGACAACAATTCACTAGGACGTGTTGATTCAGGGTCTAGACAGGAATCACTCAAGTTTAACAGTCATACATAACTATAGAGGTGAGCATACTGATTCAAAGCAATGGGCAGGGAAATATATAAGTTTAATGTAAAAGCAGTCATGCTAATCATTTCATAGAGAGGACAAAATTGATCACACCAATTGAGGTTAATGGAAAAGTGAGAGTCTTAGACATCAAAAGTAAACATGCTGACTTAAAGCAATAGATAGGGAATGTTGAAACTTAAATACAGAAGTAAGTTTGTTGGTTTAGAGCAATAAACATGAAAGATTAAAACTTAAATAGAAGGTAAACATGCTGATTAGGGTGACAAACAAGAAAGACTGAAACTTAAACATGCTGATCAAAGCAATAAACAGGAAAGAATACAAAATTAAGTACATAAGTAATTAGACTAGAGACATGGACTTAACAGAAATAGAGCAACAGAGAACATACATGTTCAGATTTCATAATAACATTAGGAATAGGAACATACCAGTTGAAGGAAAGCAAATAGGAGATGAAAGGTATGCAAGATTCAATAGTCTAGCCTTGGCTTTCAGCAGGCTAGACAAGGAATGAGCACAAATAGTAGAGAGATGAGAGCAAAGTATGTGTGTGAGTGTGTGTGTTTTTATGAACTATTGTTCGTGTGTTGAAGAAGCAGAATGAGAGTGTATATATATCACTTAGGGAGTAAAACAAATAAGCTAAAGAGGAAATCACAGTTTGTAAATCAATTCTAATCAATCATCCAGTTATGAAATCAATTCCTATAGAGAAATCCAGAAAAGACCCCCTAAATTGGGGAGAATCAGTTAACGGTCAGAATTGGGCTCAACTAAGGGAAGAAATGAATATCATACCATATAGGGAGTCAGTCAAATCCCCAAACTATAATGATAATCTAATTAAGGCAAATAAAATTAATCAAGGTCATAAATAAGGAAATAAGTAAAAATCCCAAGAATACTGGTTTTAACAGGAAAAAGTTATTCAAATCGTAAATAGAATCAGTCAATACAACTGGTTCACAGAAATAAACATAATAACGGAAAATTGAAGAAATCAGTGTTACAAATAAAAACATCTAGGGTTTAAGCATATACGCGAAAATTAATCAAACATGTAAAGAGATAGTCAGATTCAACACTTGAAAGTTAAAAAAAACCTTTTGAAGCAAATCTGGGACGAACCCTAATTTCAGAAAGAGTATATAAAATCGAAGCAGTTAACTAAAACAAAAGATTTTCGAGGGAAAACACCAAATAATGCTCGAATCGTTTCAGATCTACAAAGATCTGAGCAGATTCAAGCATATGTAGAACTAAGATTTTCAAAATAACAAAGATAAAAGAAACTCAAATAAAAGTCATAGATTCAAACTAAAAACGGAAGGAAATCAGTACTCACAAACAAGAATGGCCCTAGACAGGCCTGTAATCGAATTTTGGATCAAGAATCAAGTCGAATCTCCCTGAGATTCTTCTAAGAACCCATGAAATCAACAATCAGGGGGTGTAGGAGGCTGGTAATGGTCAGAGAATACTCAGAACCTCCATAGACAGGAGCATTTTTGCCGGTGACGGCGATTAGAGTTAGGGGGGTCGAGAGAGAATTGAGAGATTAAGGGAGACGATGACGACATAGTGAAAAGAAATAAAGGGGTTAGGGTTGGGTTAAAAATTAAAAAGGCAAGTATTAGCGTGGACCGTTGATCTAAAAGATCAACAACAACGATTGTAGAGGGGTTTTTTGGGTCGGGTAGGCAGATTGGGCTTAGGGGTTAATTGGGCTGGTGTATTAAGGGGTTTGGGCTGGTATATAGTGGGTTAGGTCCGAAAAATTAAAGGAATTAAAAGGGCTATTTATTAAATACCCAATCAATTAATAAATAATTTGTAAAAATAATTAACAAATTGTAAAAAATAATTTTCATGCATAAAAATGTGTTAAAATAATTATTCAATATTTTAAAATACAACAAACTATTATCTGGTAAAGTAATGTAATAATGCATGCATGGGCTATAATTGCAAAGTTATTGCAGTTGTATCCAAAAATATAAATCTGGCCATTTGTGAACAAAAACTTGTTGGTTGATTTCCCAATGCACACGCAAATGTACGTGGTCGACAAGTAATATAG